>DWNR01001059.1:0-16369 GCA_018250455.1 Polygonus leo
TGTATTTAAACTAGTGTCTGTGAATAGTTTTATTACGATTCATGTAGTAATTCTTTCGGAAACTTATCATTTGTGATGTGAGTTGGTTTGTTTACCATTTAAGTCAAGTTAAAAAAAATGGACTGTATGTATGTGATTGCGTGACGTGTCTTCGTATTTTGGGGGAGGGGAGAGGGCACGTGCTGCGAATTTTTCGTGCAGGCATTTGAGCACCGGAGAACGCGTTCATATTATAAGAGAAGGGGGAGTACATACAACATCCATGCCTCTAAATGTGGAGTGTGATAATAAGTCTTTTAATAATGTGAGGGATAAGGAGAAAAAACACGTAACAACTTTTAGTAAAATAATAATAAATAGCCTTAACATCATACACAATGAACTTAAATTATATCTATGTAGACACCTCACACAAAATTCACAGATCGTTTATCAACATTCTCCACAATTATCCCCTCCACACACACTCACATCAAACCTCCACATACTTTACATACACTATACTTTGTTCATTTCAATACAAAACAATATGAAAAATATAAAAAGAAATAATTGCAACTTATTAACATACATATGTCTTATAATCAAATCAAATCTTTATTTAATTTTTTTTATCCGTCTACTGCCATATTATTATTTATTTCGGGCAAGAATAATTATATCAAGGCAGTATGAGGAAAAGAATACGACATTAAATGTAGAGATATTTAAAATGTATCTCGTATAAAATCACAAAAAGTGTTGTACTGGACTTTGACAAACACATTGCCATAGTAATCTTAGAACTGGTAAACTGAAATTTAAATTAATATATGACTTTCTGTTTATATTACACTACAATATTTACGAAATATAAATACATTGTGTATTTTTATACGATATTGGTATAAAATATAGTACAAGCTGAGAATATCGCTTTAATATAGGAAAAACGCATACAATATGTATTTATCACAATCGCTTTGATATATTTATTCAAAATTACTATAATTTTTTGCTCTCAGATATGACTCAGTATGTATTATAACTGGGCCGTTCAAAGTGTGCTACAAAGAGCTGTAGTTATAATGTTCTAAAAAATCCCATGCATATTGCTATTATGTATCGCCTTTCGATCGCCTTTTTGTAACTAAATCTATTGATAAGGCAGACAGGCCATCAATTGAAAAATGGTCACCGTTGATATATATTTGCCACCTCAGAAGAATCGCCAAATTAGAGAGAGCTCTCTTCGCTCCATCCATGTTTTTTTTAATATTTTAAAAAGGCACAGTTATAATCCTTACTGTTATTAAAAAAAGATAAAGCTTGCAATTTAGATTTAAAATGATAGAAATACATTAGGTTATAGCTGAATTCATAAAATATGTAAACTCCACAATGATTGCCTTACAAAACTTAGTTATTGTAGATATTAATAATTATAGATATGCTACTGTTCTGAGTCTAAATGGGCGACGGTTACATTATATACAGCCATAATTACTTAAATTGATTTAATTCAGTCTACATGATATTTTAGACATTATTGACCAAATTTTTTTTTTTTATATTTTTGGTTAACTAAATATTTGCTAGCTTACAATAATAATTATTTGCATTATGAAATTTTTAAATTTAAATACATAATTAAATTACTTTTCCTTTAAGCATTTTTGTATTTCGTATTTCTGGAAACGATAGATAAGAACATCTCTAGAGATGTTATCTATACTTGAACTTAAATGGTCGAACATTTAGATAAACTGTAGCCTGTTTAGTACACATATTTATTATTAAGCAATTATTCATATCATCACTATATTTATCAATTTAATACAAGCAATGAATACATTGTCTCGTATTGACTTCAATAACACTACATGCATACTAAAAATAGTTCACTTCACTTCAGAGGAAATTTCAGAATTAAATCACTACTCTATCTATATTCATTCACAAAATGACTTTCACAAACTTTTCAATCTTATACTGCTCTTATCTCTCCCGTAAAGTGCCATTCGGCTGCCTAATATTTACAATCACAATTTTTCTACCACCAAATAAAAAATACATAAACATCAAGAAATGTTTATTATACAAAATGTAATTGTATAAGTGTATATTAATTGAAATTCACAATTCTTCAGTATTATTGTAACTATCTATTGTGACTTGTATGGTGTAAATTTTATATTAAATTTCACTTATATATTTTTTTCAGTTTGACATTATTTAGGATGCAACTACTTCACATCATGTATTTTTGAAAATTCTTGTGTCCTCGATATTTTAATTTATAAAAAGCTTACAAGTGAATAATGTAATGTTACAAAATGTAATAATGTAAGCAGCACAAAGGGTGCACAGTTAAAACAAACATAAGTGTTCAAGCATGACATTCTTATATATTATGAAATTATTATTTATGTTTCGTACGAAATTAATTTTATACTGGTATTATCAAAGATCTGAGATCACAAGTTCAAAATATTTTTATTTTATTTACATTGCGACCATGAGCCATTTTTGTATGATTTTTTATGTTTATATACTGAGTTAAGATTTTATGATGAATTGATAAGGTGACTTTTTCATCCCGATGGAAACCATCTAAGAAATAGGGTGAAACAGATGATTTGTGACAAACTGAAATCTCATAATTTTTAACTAGATAACTTTTAATCTAATACTGAATCTCGGTAGCTGTCTGACTATATTAATTAATTGTTACTTTCATGTAGTGCATCAAAGACAGTCGTTACAATTCGCAGCTATTTTTCTCTATATTTCTTATCAGTAATAGTTCATCTTATAAGTAAATATATACTTACCGGTGCCGGTATATATTACCGGTGACTTATACTTTTGAGATCCTTCCTAGAGAGAGAGAGACTCCCTAAGTTTCAATGACAATTTCTCGACACATATACAGTAAGGATTTGAAAACATCTGTTTACACCCTATTTATAATAAACATTAGCTTTAGTTTTATGTAAACTTGTAAGACAATCTCGTATAACATTTATATTATTTAGAATTAAGATGTATAATTAATTTAGAACATTTAATGTATTATTTGTGTTTTTTTTTGTTTTCCGTCCAAAAGAGCTCTCGGTTACTTAGCGTTTTGCTTTTCATATATGAAGTGTGTTTATTTAAACAATTGCTTTTGTAATATTTATGATGTTTTATTGAGAAATAATATTTGTAGAACTGAATGTATAGAAATAGTTTCACAGAATTATGTACTTTCGCCGTGCCAGCCAACCGAATGTAAACCTTATAACAATTGTGTGAAGTGTGATTTTGAAATGTTTAAATATCATGTCCATTTAGGATTAAGTTGAAAATATTGTTATAAGAGTATAAAGTTAAAGACATAATGTAAGATAACTTGACGCAGTTTAAGGTTATATTTATAAGGTGAAGTATGAAAATGAAAACCTTGTTTTAATGAAAGTTAATAAATTTAATGAACAATAAATTAATCAATAGACTTATCTTATAAATCCTTGATTTAATGACTTAACTTAACTGTTGCAGATATAATTTAAATGTTTAAAAAAACTATTATGATGCAACTGGAAAAACAATTACGCCTTATAAAATATAATCTGTTGACTGCATCAAAGCGCTTCCACCTTGTATGAAACTCATTGCGTTCGTTTAGTTTCTCGTGTGCGTCGTTGTGTAGAGAATTGATATTTTCTTGGGACTTGGCTATGTGGGACTAAATAAAACATTAATTATGGAGACAAGTCGGATAACATGAAAAATTGGATATAATAGGATCTTTCGAATCGATTGTGATTACGATCGCCATCTTGACTACTTGCGTGTGCCAAGATGGTGTTCATATTAATTTAAGTAATGTGAAAATATGTAATTATGCACGGTTGAATAGATGAAAGAAATTTGGTACAAAGATAGTCTGTAATCTGGATGAAAACGTACGATCTTCTTTCTGCAACCAATTCATAATTTTATAAAAAAACATTAATAGCTCATTATTGTTATCACTAAGTGATAATAAAGTATGCTTTATTTAGTCCCCATAAGGGTACGTAGGAGGGTAGGTGCCTTAATTATTAAGCGATGAGCACACGGCGGCAGGAATATAGCTACCGCTTCCACGGCGGCCACGTAGCGAGTTAGTAGAGTTTTTTATTTTACTACTTGAGATCACGAATAAATTTTTCAAAATACACTATTTGTTGTTTCATTTTGATAAGTCATTTTATTCAATTATTAATAGCTACAACACAAAAATATTTATTGTTGTGTAATATAAATTGTTTTTCGATTTTAATGCCCTAGCTAGCCATATAGCTTAAATCCTTATTCTGAGAGGAGATCTGCTGTGAGTGTGGTTGTGGGAACTTCAGTCACCCAGTATTGTACTTGATGGTGAAAATAATTATGATTAGCAATTACAACGCTTAAGATAAAATCTACACAGGCTCTCTTATTTTGTATGGGCGCACGTCCAGTGTTGTGTCTGTCACAAGACATTCAGATGGCCCGGCAACTGCTAACGAGACACGATGACTTCTGCTCCTGCAAAATTTTGCGTTGCCTTGCTTGCCACTTGCGTCACACATGAGGATAGCTCAATCACTACACATTTCATATTAGATCTTAGGGAAGTTCAGAGTATTTTTGAAGTCCAAAATCAAATAATTATGAAAAATAAATAGAACCTTTTCGACATTTTACTGAACACCAGTGTGACCAACTTCAAGGTGAAGGTCCTGCCACGCTTACGCAATAAAATTGACAAGTCCTGCCACACTTATGGATGAAAACTGACAAATGTTGCCGAGCAGTCTATCATACACCTAAAATTACTCGTATTAACTAGAATAACGTCTATATTCCAAATGAATGACCATTTGCTTTTAGTAAGTTGAATTCTAATATAAATCTCTATCAAGTAAAGGGACGACCTTGTTTTTAATTACTGCCAAATCTTGCCAAATTTCTAAAACGTACAGAAACCTGCGAGCGGTTTAAATAAAGGCCATAAAGGCAGGATCCTGCCACATATTATCACCCAGTTTGACAAGCCATACTAACAACGGAGCTTCGATATTTGACGATGTGTTTGTTATCGAACTCTTTCGAAACAGCTTGACCTATCTTTGTGATAAGGGTGGCCCGGCCCAATCCAGACTTTATTTTTTTATGACTTGTCATAAAAAATACAACTCCAAATTTTTACCCTTCTACCACCAAACCCTTTCTTAATCGCTATTAAAGTATTTTAATTTATACAGCGAAACATTTGCCGAGTTAGCTTGTAATAGATATAAATTCTAAGAATAATATAAGTAAGTACTTATCTTACTTTTTCGTACGTCTTTTCTATAATTCAATTCAAGTTAAGTAAAGTTATTAAAGTCCAGTTTCTCTTCCTTTAGATATTTTGTTATTAAATAATCGGGTCTCGATGACATATAGCATTGATAAAGAACGTGTCTGTATCAAAAGATTGCAAACTACCTACAAGGGCTCGCTGCGGCCGATAACCCAGTGAGGCACAACTCGCACTCGGCACAAGCCGCCCCTGGCCCACTGCCCGCGCGGGAAGGTGGCGAGTGGGCGCGCGTGCTCGATGGGCTTGCGGCGCTGCGGGCTCACACGTAGGCCGGGGACAAGTCGATGTTTGTTAACTAGCGTAGTACAGTTTGATTTTTTAATTTTCTCGAAGATTCTATATTAAGATGATCTAAATCTCGAAGATTCTATGAAGATTAAAATATATCCTTGGACTGTGGTTTTATTACCATTTTATAGCACTTTTTCTTCTTTTTTTATCGTATAAAGGTAGCAAACGGGCATAGTACAAGTATAGCCGGCAATCACGCCTCTCCAAAGCGAAACACAATAATTGTTTCACGGAGGATTATGAGGATGGCGGTGGTACCTCCTCGATTGTACTATACGAGTTCTACCACCTGGCACTTTACCCATATCCACTTTAACATCGCAAAACAAAAGATTTTAGAGGGATTTTAGTATAGATTCGTATTATTTTGTCATAATCATACATTACATAATCAAATCACGTAACTATGTACCTAATTGTCCCAATTGGGACATATTTGTGTCTTCGCTAAAAAACAGCACTTCAACAGAGTTTTATATTTTATTCTTATACTCAGACATCATAATTATTGTCGTATATCACAAGTACCTAATCGTCACAATTGGGACATATTTGTGTCTTCACATTTTGTATGTATGGCAAAATATTAAATAGACCGATATTGCTCTCGCTTATCATGTATCGGTATCACAATATCGACGTGTCCCATCCCCACGCCCGGTTCTCACGTAAAAGTGGCAGATATCGGCATCAGCGTTTTGCAAACGGGTTAAGTGTCACAGGTGCTTAGCCACCGATTCGCTTTAAACGGCTTTCAATCGACCGTTTTGCCACTGCAGAGCTCGAACAAAAGAACTCGATGAGCTAAGGTCGGGTGGTGTTCGACACCGATTTTAGCGTTTACGTACCCACTGACCTAAAAAGTTGTGTTTACGTAACTGCAGCTTTGGTTTTTAGATTGTGATTTATTGGTATTACAACAACCATAAGTAGGTATAAATGTTTTATACGAAATATTATATGGGAACATTACATTATCTATTTACTTAAATGATAACGAAAGTTATATTGCAATGAAATAATATTTATAACTGGATAATAAAATTGCTGGAAGTTAGGCTGGTGTTATCTTCTCAGTATACCTACCTTAGTCTGAAATATGTTCATAAACGATGAATTAAATGATATGAAATAATATTGTACTTTCACATTCAAAATTTAAAAAAAAAATTAAAATATGAATTTATTTTCATATTATATTGCCTACGAGCTCATTCTAGGTTCGATTAGCACCTGCCCCTGAAAATATTTTCCTCTATTATCTATTATATGGAAAAATCAAGATTATATTAGGCACTTAATAACATTATACTCATGATGGTGTCAATTGATTACAAAATTAAAGAGAATGATAAATTAACAATTAATTACATATTTTAATCTTAATCGTTAAACCATATATCTCTACAATGAATAAGTATGTAGGAGTATCTGTCTACAAAATATTATAAAGAAAGTTATAACAGAGTGAAGTATAAGGACGAAAGCGGTTCCCAAATAAAATATCCCTGTGGAAATATTTCAAAAAGCAATCCATGAATGTAACAATCATTTATATTTCACCCTCATGTCGCCATAAAGGCTGTATAAACAGCGACCCTCTGCGGCCTCGAGAGGGCAGTGGCGGTAAAAACTGATTTTACGTTTACGACACCTGCCTTACACCTGCGCTACTGCTCCCTAGAGGGCGCTTGTCCTTTACTGTGCACTTGTTTTGAAGTTGTGAAACCTTTTGTTCGCTAAATAAATATTTGGAAATGTTTCCCCTGTTTTGCTGAAGAGTTAGGTTTTATGTCTTATAGACAAGATAAAGGTTTACTTTATGAGGTTTTTTGAGTTTTTAACTTTAGTAAATTTTCGATTGTTTTTATATAATTAGATGCATAATTGAAACAGGTGGCATTATTTTGTATAGCAAATTTACATGAAAGGTGGTTTATAAAACGAATTGTTAATTAACATTTGTTAAAAAAAAACAATTAAGAAATAGATTCATATCAATTTAATATATAATAAAAACAAAAGAAAAATGCATTTCTTTTAATATACAGAAATCGACTTGAAAACAACAAAATTAGTAGAAAAGTAACTAAAAAGCGAAATTTAATATTTTTTCACTTCGTTTTATATTCATATTTAGCAAACGCCCGCGACTTCATCCTCGTAAAGCTAAGATAATTTGAATAATTTTTTATCTACTGGTGGTAGGCTAATATTATATATAATAGCCTTCTTCAATAAATGGACTATCCAACACAAAAAATATTAGCGCGTTCACTTCAGCTTGATGATTTTAGCATAGATTAATGCACAATTGGTTGAGGATACAATTTGGCTGGAACAAGTATATAACAATACAACAATAATTATAATTTATATAAGCTAATGTGAAAACTGTTTATCTGGAATATTATTACTTAATTATACACTACTACCCATAAAGGTGCTGACATTTCTCCATTATACACATTATACTATTATTATCCATCTACTAGCCTATAATTTCACCTTTAATTTTGAGTCCATTCAGGCCGTTCCATTCAAGTTGAAATCATAAGGTATGATGACAAACCCTCTGTAATCATCTGCCCACCCCGGGGTTGATCACACGGGTAATGCACCCACGTAAGCAATTATTTCACTCATTGACGCTCTTTGTATGAAAGGTAAACTTGTGTACGGTTTGCGTGGGGCGGTGTCATCGGAACTCCCTTTTCCGCTGCGTAGCAGTTGTTTAAAAGCACTTACTGTTTGGGCTTATCTGAGTTGAGAGTTGACCATACCAGCCCGTAGAAATAGCAAACCGGTTGTGATAACACTGATAAGAAATACCTAAGGTTCTATCTATCTATATGTATAATAGTCATAGTTGATCACCTGCCATCAGGTTGACTGCATGCATATTTGCTACTTCAATTTGTCAAATTACCTACCTACTTTATTTGTTATATTTTATAGGAGGTATAATTCTTGGAGGGGAATATTTAAACAAGAATTGCAGGGACAGCAACGCATCTGTGGACAACCCAAGTAAAAGTTCATTAATATTTGGGGTTTCCACAAACTTCCATGGGCAGCAATGACCACTTTTCATGATATGGACTTCTGCCTATTTTACAAAACTGCCTGTTATAATAAAGACACTCAAAGAGAACTCTCATTGGCGAGGCATTTCAAGTTAATAAAGCTTCAAAGCCTGCTTACATCGCAATTTCCCTGAAATTCCTATAAACTAAAACAGGCTGAACGTTGAAATATGCCTAAGCTACGTCCCGCACATAATCGGCTCAGACAGGTGCGCCGAAACGTCGTAGAAACGAATTTTAATTCGCAACTAATTTGGCGCGCTTAAGAGTTAAAGCGGATTGCAAAGTTGATAATTACGCGAAGTTGCGGCTCGCTGAACTGAGGCGCTGCCGTTGCTGCGTACTGCTGCCTCAATATTATATAATAATGCTCCCTGGTACTTACAGTCTTACATCGATTCCAAACTGAAAAATGTGAGTGTGAGAAATTTGACTTTGGCCGTATCTATACTAATAATATAGCTGAAGAGTTTGTTTGTTTGAACGCGCTAATCTCAGGAACTACTGGTTCGATTTTTTTTGTGTGTGTGTGTTCGATGACCCGTTCTCTCCTACATATAC
Source organism: Polygonus leo (assembly GCA_018250455.1). Classification (NCBI taxonomy): domain Eukaryota; kingdom Metazoa; phylum Arthropoda; class Insecta; order Lepidoptera; family Hesperiidae; genus Polygonus; species Polygonus leo. Next base: position 9,298 of record DWNR01001059.1, read on the forward strand.
CTATGACGCAAACGAAGTTGCGCGGTCGCAACTTCGGTTGGTCGGGTCTATTTATAATAGAAACAACGGTTACAATGGCGCAACAATCACGATGCGTTTTACAAGATAGGGTTCGAGTCCCGGCTAGAATGATGAATTTAGAATTTGTTTTCTAGGCCTGGGTATTTGTGTAATCATGGCTTGAATTATGGTCATGAGGGATATTACTAAGATTTCCTGTCTCTATTGGTCTATGACAAGTATTTAATCATTTAACTACGTGATACATGATAAGTATTTGATCATTAACCTACGGTACCTAATTTTATGTACTTAATGTTTGTTGTGAGTTAAATTAGAGAATGTTCACAAAGCGTGTATTCCAGGCCAGAGCGATTAATTCAGATTATGTATTTTGGGTCTAACAGTTTCTGTCATCCATCCTTTTATGTGTCCATGACATTCACGACACAAGAAATCTCAGTAGGTTTATGAGTGTATAACGGGTTAATTATTTATACTGAATCTTCTATAGGTTACCTGTCAGTTTAATTATAGGATGTTAACAAACCGTTTATTAGTAAGTGCTACACGTTAATAGCTGAAACATCGCTCCGGGCAATGACGGGCTGACTATATGTCAGCCACCTGGCAAAATTGTTAATTTTAAGACAAAAATTAAACATGGCAACGCCATGTACTTAGGTGCCTACTTATATTATACTATACCTACAACAATTTTTAATTTCAAGGTACTTTAATTACCTACTTCGAAAACTGTTTTTTGGATTTGGTATAAACACGAGTAACACGTAAACTAAATCCGAGTTGATTCCCTAGGAGCCTAGTGGGTGTGCCGAGGCTACAGTTGTCTGGAGCGCACCTCCGCTAAGGCGCGCGCCGCTTGCCGCGTCACGCGCTCCGTCTGCTGATGTGTCGCTGCGCTTAGAGGCGCTCGCTTATCGATATTGTCTGGTATATTGACAATTATTCGATATAGAACTTCGAAATCTGATTATTTCAGTACAAATGTTACTAAAAACGTAAACAAAACTCGCGTGGATAAGTTAGGAGCCAGTGGGTGCGGAGGCGACAGTTGTCTGGAGCGCACCTCCGCTAAGGCGCGCGCCGCTTGCCGCGTCACGCGCTCCGTCTACCGATGTGTCGCTGCGCTTAGAGGCGCTCGCTTATCGATATTCACTGGTAATTATCGACAGGTGGAAGAACTCACGTAGTTCATCCGGGGAGGTACCACCGCCATAATCCTCCGTGAAGCAATTCTTGTGTTTCGGTTTGGAGAGGTGGGGTTGCCGGCTTTACCTATACATGAGACGAACATCTTAGTCCTCAGGGTTAGCAACGCATCTATGAACAAAATTAGGTATGACACAATCGTACTTGAGGAGGATTACTGATGTCCAAGGGCGGCAGTGGCCACTTACCACCAGGTAGAATGCATGCTCGTTTGCTACCTTTACGATAAAAAAATGACAATTATTCGATATAGAACTACAAAATATTGAGTACAAATACTATTAAAACGCGTCACGCGCTCCGTCTACCGATGTGTCGCTGCGCTTAGAGGCGCTCGCTTTTCGATATTGGCTAGTTATATTGGCGATTATTCGATATAGAACTTAAGATGCGTATAGAATTGTGTATAAATTATAGCCGAAGACAGGCTCGTAACCATGCACTCAGTTGGATGCGTTGTTACTCATGTGTAATGAAATTGCCGTCTCTTGTATAAGATAAGCTTGCAATCAAACTTTTTATATAATACGTAATTGAAATAGCAAACGAGAACAGTAGATAGAATTGATGGTATAATGATGGTAGTCATTGCTGCGTGCAAATCCCTGACAGGTTTGTACAATAGGATTGTTAGTTTGTTTTTTTTTTATTATTGTGTGAAGGTAGTAAATGAGCATGCAGTCCACCTGATGGTAAATGGCCACTGCAGCCAATGGACATCAGTAAACATCCTTAAGTACGATTGAGTCATACCTAAGTTTGATCACATATGCGTTGCTACCCCTGAGGACTAAGATGTTCGCCTCGCAGTTTAAGTATAGCCGGCAACCACGCTTCTCCATACCGAAACACAATAAATTGCTGCACGGAGGATTATGAGGGTGGCGGTGGTACCTTCCCGTTCGAACTACATGAGTTCTACCAACTGGCATTATTAGTTAATAGGATTATTAGTTAATTGGTCAATAAATAATCATTATTGGTATGGTACCTACTAAGGACTGTTATTACAACTTAGTCTTATTAATACGCATAAATAATTGACACACAAACACATAGATACATAAATACAGGTACATAAGTACTCGGACCCAGAACAGATATTAAATTAATTTAGTTACACATTTCACACTATCTCCATAAAATTGAACAACGATATTTTATGACACAATCGACACTCAATATCGCCATCCCTAGGGCTGACACCTTCGAGAATATATTACTCCGTGCCACCGAATCTAATCACGATCTGACGGATTAATATCTGCTATCCGCCGTGTGTACAAGCCCTAACCGGCGGCCATTGCTCGCAATTACATTAATACCTTCTGCTATTCCTCTCCACCTTATTACGTGTCATTAAGGTTAATTTTAGCGTGTATAGGACGTGACATAAGTTTGTTTTTCAAAATATTGAGTGGGTGCCTGGGGCAATTCGGAAGATTTATTATAATACCTGAGTCTTGTTTAAACTGTTGTTTAATGTACGGGGTTGTCGGATTACTGAGCCGGTTTAATGATGGAGTGATGGATGATTGTTATATAATCTAATTAATGAACATCGCTATGGGGTATTGATTTTAGAAGCCATTTTGTCTGTGCATATCTGTGTTTCAATTGCTAATGTTTTTCCTTTGTAAGATTATGACATGTTTTTTTAAAAGCGCTGCAAGTGTCCATAGGCGACGGTTACTACTTACCATCAGGTAGCCCGTCTGCCTTATCGCTAGGTTTAGATATAAAATAAAAGCAGCATTGCAGGATTACCTATCCATTAACGTTTTAGGGGAATACTATAATAAAGAATTGTAGATTGTACGGATGCCACCAGGAACCCAGGTTACTAGGACTTCTGTCCGTCTGTCTGTCACACGGCTACATCTCATGTACTGTGATATTAATATAAACCAGTATTTCGTTTCGGTGTGTTTACGGAACTCTTCACAATCGGCCGATTATTTATTTTACAGTAAGGTAGTAGCAAATGAGCTAGCGGTCCACATAGGAAAGTCGTCACTGCCATAGATATTTGTAATTAGGTTCACATAGAATGGAAGTTATATTTGAGGTCAAGTTTGAATCACGCAGGATGTACCTTACCTTACCTTTGCTAAATGTGTAAAGATTTTTGTATGTGGTTTGTTTCATTTTGGCTTAAAAGTGTTAAGTTATATAGCTTGTTTACATAATGGCAACAAATAGAGTTGAGGGTTGATTAAAAAAGTAAATTTTGAAACGAGGGGTTGATTGTGAACATATATGGACGTGGAATTCAATAAAGCTGGCGCTGAATGTAGTTCAAGTTCACAACAGAGCTGTAAAATGTAATATCTGTTACAGATTGGAGATTCAAGGTCAGCTGCTGCTAAATGTAATCAACTCGCATCGGAGACACTTGTACTGGAGAATAAAATAGTTAAAAATGTTTATCCCTTTTGCGTAGCGAAAGGCAACACATAAATAAATGAAATTGTCTGTTGTCTATGTTTTATGATGAAAAACTAGATAGTTATAGCGATTTTGTTTTCTTGAGTAGATAACACAAAGTAATTTCAAATAATATTAATACAATACAATACAAAAAATCTTTATTGTACACCATAACTTATTATTTTTAAAAAATTTGCTTGATGCTTGTTCATTCATTTCAATTTATAATAAGTACTTTTTGTTCTCTTACCGCCTAGAACGAACTAAACAGTATGGTTGATAAATGAACAATCTTTACACAAAAGGATCCATTTAATTCCGGAAAGACAGTATGTTTTTATGTCACGTTATACCAATGAGCACTGGTCGGTAACCCGTTCCACCGCTTCCTTAATCTTAATACAGTAAGCATGCCAGTAAACACAAATTACTATAGGACCCCTATCTATGATCAACTCGAGATGTCAGGCCTAAGAACTACGCCTAATATGTAAGTCGCCACCGCATCTTCTGCAACTGAAAAGCAAGAATTGCTTTACGGAGATGTGGGAGAGATGATAGTGCATTCCTACTAACAACAAAGTTCATCTGTATTTCCCATAATAAGTAGTACCTATAGTCAAATTTTCAACCAAAATATAATTACTAGAAGTATATTTCTGCTACTACTTCTAGTAGGTAATTATATTAGTTACCAGGCTTTACTACAAAGAAGCTAGAAGTAGACTTTCCTCATAAATTCACCGCATACCTAGGCAAAGGACGTTAGACGTTATGCCTTAAACTTTTCCGCTGAGCTCTCTAAATACAATAACAGTAATCCGTTTCTCATAACAGTGTATCCGTCTCGAAACTTGTGCTTATAAAAAAGATTTCGCGGAGCCAACAAAAGGTGGAAATTTTTATCCGAAACGAGCACCTGCTTCGCTCGACAACTCCGAACTTTCAAAGTTCGCCCGAACTTCGCGAAACTTCGCGCCGGATGCTGTTATCGGCCGGAAGCGCTTTAGGCGACTTCCTGTTTTGACGGACGTGAAAAAACGATACCTAATGTAGTTTTCAAAGAACGGTCGTTTAAAACTTATTAATAATTTTAATATGTTTTGAGTGTTTATTTATTACATAATTAATTTCAATTCGCTCATTCAGAAGTGGTTGTAAAGTTTAATTTTTCTAGTTCAACCAGAAATGGGAATGTCGGAACAAAGATAGGCGGATCTAAGCATATACATATTCTTACCAGTTCCACCGCCATCCTCCAAATCTTCCATGAAGTATTTTTTTTGTTTTCATTTGAAAGATTTAGCTGCTTAAATGCAAGGTGAATATATTAGAACTTAAGTCTTACTAGTTTGTTTCACAAATTTGAGAATGTTTATTGTATTGTATTGATGTTTACTTTATTTTAATCTTATAAAGGTAGCAAACGAACACGCAGTCCACCTGATGGTAAGTCTTCACCTGGTATTACTTCCTACCGTAACTTCCTAAAATTAAAAAATATACGAAATACTTGTTTGAAATTTGAACTCAAGCTATAGGAGAGTGGTAGGAACCTAACTTAATAATCTTTAATTCTCAAACCCCTAATCTATTACTGTATAACTTTCACCTCGCTCACATATTCTTCTGGTTTTAATAAGGTGTTGCTCCTATTTTTCTCCAGCGCGTTGTCAGCTATCACATGAGCTCAACAAGTTTATTATTCCCGGGGAACACCTCGCCTCAGCTCGTAAAAAATTACCTCTTCACTCTTTCCCGTGCGAAACTTTTAAATAATTTCTACTCCCTTTCCCACTCATGGATTTATAGACGCTATTCGGGAAATGGGAACAAAATCAGTTTTTATTTTGTAGTATCAAAGTAGCAAATGAATCTGCTACCATCACCACAGTCCACCTTATGATAAGTGGTCACTATCTTCCACGGACATTTGATCAAACGCATTTTTTTATTCTTATAAATGTAGCAAACGAGCATGCAGTTCACTTGATGGTATGTGGTATGTGGTATGGATATCAGTAATTATCCCCAAGTACAATTAAATCATACCTAAGTTTGATCACAGATTCATTGCTACCCCTGAGGACTAAGATGTTCGCCTCGTATATAAGTGTAGCCGGCAACCACGCCTCTCCAAACCGAAACACAATAATCGCTTCACGGAGGATTATGAGGGTGGCGGTGGTACCTCCCCGGTTAACTACACGAGTTCTACCACCTGGCAAATCTTATCGTATATATCTTATATTTCAACATACCTTTTTCTAACTCAACTAATCACCACACAGAACTAACAACAAATGTAAAAATAACTTCAAACGATGTCGTTTAAAGTAATTACCTACTTAATTTACAAAACACAAAATCTTTTCAAAATTAGTTTTAGACTTTACATTACTACACTGTGTAACTTCCGAAACTTATCTGTCATTATTTTAGTTACTTATATATTATGGTATATTTATTGAATACGAAGGATGTTATTTAAAAACGTTAACTATAATGACGCATTCATCACTTATTTCCTGTTTAAATTTTCCTCATAACTCTAACAATTAAATATATTTTAAGTTTCGACCTCAGAATTAAAATCAAAAATTACAGACTATTTTTTTAAAGTAGCATCATGTAGAATAATTCTTGCAGGTAAAGAAGCTACCACTGCTTTCAGAGTTTTTTAATCGTGTAAAGGTAGCAAACGAGCATGCAGTCCGCTGATGTTAAGTGGTCACTGCCGCCCATGGACATCAGTAGGTAAACATCCCCAGGTATAATTAGATCGTACCTAAGTTTGATCGCAGATGCGTTGCTACCCCTGAGGACTAAGATGTTCACCTCGCTTTTAAGTATAGCCGGCAACCACGCCTCTCCAAGCCGTTACATTAAATTGCTTCACAGAGGACTATGAGGGTGGCGGTGGTACCTCCCCGGTCAAACTATATACATGAGTTCTACCACCTACATTACATTTTTGTATCAATGTAGACCTCACATGTTGTCAACTTCAAATAGGATTACCTAATTTCCAGTAAGCTGTATGCCTGTTTGCAACTCTCTTATAAAAATGTATATTTAATATACATGAACGTGCGTTAACCTCGCGTGAATTACCTATGTACTATAAAGAGAAGCTTTAATATTTACTAAACAATCCGTCAGATGGTGTTTGAATCCTAGTGATTCTATTTCGTGTACGCCAGTCCCCGCACATGACCGCGTCTAGAGCACTTGGCTTAGTCGTCATGAACTAAACGGACAGGTGGCGCTGATCCGGATCCTGAAACGCGGTGACAATGTATGCGCGGCCGGAGTATAAGAGCCCCGTACATGAGACCCACGTTACGTGCTTTGCTAATAGATAGTGTCGCCACTTAGCGTAAATTTTTGTAAGGGCACTCCCGCGAGT
>DWNR01001060.1:0-16365 GCA_018250455.1 Polygonus leo
CTTGTTAATGGAAAGATGAACGTTTCCTATTCTTAACTATTGTTCCTCTCTTAGTACTCCGTAGTGGTCTCTAATAATCGATTAAATTAATTAATTGATATAATTACCACATGTTCTCTAACAGATCATTCAGATCTGTTTGAGACGATCGTTTGACATAGATTTTTGGTTCTCTTATTAGGACGAATAAATTGTAATACAGATATCATTAAAAAACTAAAGTCCACATGCAGTATTTTGTATGTTCAGAATAAATGATTGATTTCTGAGTAATTTCACGGGTCTCATGAATCAATTTTTACGCTTGTTTCTATCATCATACGGCTTAAAGTCACACTTATAAACAATGCTGTTCATTATACTAATACGTACTCTTATATTAGTAAATAATTTATTGTCATTATTAAATCAAAGTTAAATAAATAACCTTATGTCGTGCTTTATTTTCGTTTCATTTTGTTATTCTTCAAGGACTTAATGGATCACAAGTTGTACCAAAATAGTAAATGTAAACTTCTGCTAATTAATAATAACTACTTAATATTACTTAACATCATAATGTTATGAATTTGATAGGTTTATTTCTAAATAATTCAACATCAATACTAAAAGCTATGGCCGCTATTTGCATTTAATATTTGGGCGATCCATCGACATTTTGGCCGTGGCATGCTTTTAAATAACATCTTGTAACGTTTTAACAGGTTTTTCTACATTTTTTTGTAACAAAACCTGATAGTACTTAATCAGATTTATCTACTCGTGGGTGTTTGATAATGCAAAAGCATCTACCAATGGTCGATAGATACAAAGATTTCCAATACAATGTCAAGGATATATAGATTTTTATGTAATAAGTAACAAACCAGCATGTAGGGGTATATATCCAGATCGTAAGTGGTAGTAAATATCAGAAAATATATGATCATAAATTAGGGCATAAGAACAGTGCAATAGTTACGTTAGAACGAAGTAACAATAGTCCATATAGGTATTAAAGTAGTATAATAATAATAAATAATCAATCTATTAAATGTCATCCTATTAAAATATGCAACCTACAATGGCTGGGTGTCTTTACAAATAATGCGTGCAATAAATGAAATCCGTATTAAAATCTTAAATTATCACTTGCTTTTCGATGAAGGAAAACATTGTAAGGAAACCTCATGGAACATGCCTCAGAAACTATAAAAAAATCTCAATGGTGTGTGAATTCTACCGTTTCACACGTGACCAACGCGATGGACTGTGGCCTAATTCACTCTTATTGTGAGAGTAGACCTGTGCCCAGCAGTGGGACAATAATGGGCTGTGATGATAAATGGAATGATACTTGCGATCCGTATATATGTTTATAGCTCCTAAAGCTTTTTTTGTATATTTCCAGCATACCATGCAAGCGGCGACGATGGTGGCGCATGAACCACCACTTCCTGTTCGGCTTGGGGCATATGTACAACGACCTCTGCGCAGCTATGTGGTTCTCCTACATGATGCTGTTCTTCCAAGCAGTACTGCATATGCGAGCAGCTGTAGCAGGATCTATGTTGCTGTTAGGTAACGTAACATACTGAATGGATAATATATCATATCGAAATATCAGAAGTCTTCAAAAATCTGTGACATACGCCATCCTACGAAGCTAGCGTTGTATTGGCCTTGCAAAGATTCCCGGGTTTTGGTAGCATCGGTGGTCCTATGTCATCCCTTCGTAGTAAATAAAGTAACAAAGGAGATCTTTGTGAATTTAGAGTTGTCTATAATTCCTTATATATAAAGATGATTGCTGCCGCTCTTGTACTTTTGTAATCAACCCCAAATAAGAATCAAATCTTTCTTGAAGTCGACCACTGACGCATTGTTATCCTTGAGAACTAAGCTGGAACTTTCTTTAGACGATATATTCCAGTAAAACGTGCTTGTTAACTTCAGAACTTATTTGATGTTTAATCGGACCATATTACAGTTCAGTACCAATAAACAACAAAATTGAACATTGAAAATAATTTGCATAAACTTCCGTTTTAACATACTTGACAGGGAGTCGTGAACCTGCTCTTATAAACCAATTTTAAGTAACTCTGCTGTAGTAACAACCTAAAGTCGTAATCAACATTCTAACCACTGACACTTAACGGAAAATATTTGAAATTGTAATAAGTTCTTATTATTTTCAGGTCAAGTCGTAGATGCATTAGCCACGCCGATGGTAGGCGTTTTAGCTGATAAGTACAGCACGAAGAAAATCTGGCACTTAACAGGTACATACTCCCAAAGTACAAGAACCATTCAAGGTACCTTCTGATACGATAGGAAAGCCATACCTTTATTCTATATTTGAGTGAGAAGAGTGATGTTAGACAGCTGCACACTTACAAGAGGCATTCTAATTTAGCCCTAAAAGAGACATGTCTAAAGATATATGTATATCTTTAGACAGACATATGTATGTCTGGTCCTATAATACGTGAAAACTTTAACGCCGCTTTTCAGTGAACACATTGGAACCTTCCGCTTTTTAAAGCATTCAGCGCAATAATGTTATCAATGAATTTACCTTAAAAACCTACGTATTTTATTATTTACTTTCAATTCAAGATCACCAAAATAGGCGTAATGATACCAAAAACGAAATAGGTACGAGTAGGCATAAATATCTATGTACTCGTAGGTAGCTAATTGTAATGTGATCAGGAAATCCGCTTCCGTTTTATTTATCTAAATACGTTTACTTGGTATTAAGGAGTTCGATAAATAAATGTTACTTATTTGTTTTTTTTCTCTTTAAATAAGTATATTGCCAATTTTCAAGATGCCATAACGGGTAAATGATACGAGTTTTAATTTTAATGTAAAAATACATTTAATGAACTGATTTATGGATTGGGTTAAAGATTTCCATCCATGATCCTTTTTACGTAGTTAAAAGATATGAATGACACTCATGAAACAAACAAACAAACTAGCATGCAGTCCAACTGATAGTAAGTGGTTACTGCCACCCACGAACATTGGTAATCATCCCTAAGAACGGTTGAAACGTACTTGAGGTTGACCACAGATGTGCTACCCCTGAAGATTCGCCTTGTATGTAAGTATAGTAATTACTATACTTACATACAAGGCCCGTAAACAATTGTTTACGGGAGGATTATGAGTGTGGCGCTGGTACCTCCACAGTCGAACTACATGAGTTCTAACACCTGCCAAAAATATTGGTATCACATTCTTTACATTAAAAATCAATGTTACTCTGAGTATTTCATTGGCTCTTAACTATATAGTTCACCTTAAAGTTAATGTGTATATGTTCATGTAATGTATTTCCTGATATCTCCGGTATCTCCTGAGCCATAATAATGGGTAGCGACTTGAAATTTTCACAGATTTCCGCTGCAACAACACAAAGCTATAAAAAAATAGAACCGGCTTCAAAATGAACTAAAACTGAACACGCCGACAAACATACGACCGTAACACATAGATACTTAAAACTTTCACAGTATATGTAAAGCCATGACTATTATAATAACTAATATGTAAATTAAAAATAAAATTGTAGTATTAATATTTCAAATTTCATAACGTTTTAATTAAAATAATCAACAGACTAAATTAAATATTAGAAAAATAATTTAAAATTTTCAAGCGCAAATATCAATGAGATTTTTTTTAATAATTAGAAAACCGCGCGTACTTAGGCACCTGCGAGCGCATTAACGTGTTTTTTTATCGTATAAAGGTAGCAAACGAGCATGCATGATGATAAGTGGTCATTGCCGCTCATATACATCATTAATCATCCCCAATCACAATTAAATCATACCTACCTGAGTTTGATTCCAGATGCTTTGCTACTACTGAGGACTAAGGAATGTTCGTTTCGTGTATTAAGTATAGCCGGCAACCACGCCTGTCCAAACCGAAACATATATTCTTATGTTATTACATATATGCCACATGGAGGATTATGAGGATGCCGCTAGTACCTCCCAGGTCGAACTAAACAAATTCTACCACCTGGCTGTGCTTAAAATATATCTATAGTTATAATCATAGCTATAGATATACCTGAAGCATTAGAATGTTGCTGACTCGAACCCATAGATACCCAAAGTCGTGTAACGCGGATTTAGAAGATTTTACTTCAAAAAGTTGATCACAAGACCATGAAACCTTAATGTGCGGCTCACATGATCGATTATTTATTTCACCACCATTTAGTACATTTAATATTTCAAAAAATTGTAACAATGTTTATTTTTTTACAGGCAGTTTAATCGTCACATGTAGTTTTCCTCTATTATTTATACGGTGCTGGTCTTGCTGGGTGTCCGACGACGCTGTCTACCTCACCTGGTGGATGCCATTCTACTATGCAGTACTCATAGTGTTCTTCCAAATAGGATGGGCCATCGTACAAATCTCACATCTCGCTATGATACCAGTAATAACAGAAAACTTGAACGTTCGCGCTGAATTAACTTCTATAAGGTAAAATAACTCCTTTAAACTCATCTTCCTCTATAAATTAGGAAAATGTAAGTGATTTTCAGTGACGTCTTCTGATAAGTAACATAAAAATTAAGGAAATTGGTAAGAACCTCAAGAAAATTTGTATTAAAATATATGTGTGTGGGTGTGATTGATCTTTGAAGAAGTATCTGCACTGATTTCAACCGATGTTTCATACAATCCTACCTACTATACCTACTATACCATACATAAAGGGGCGAACATCTTAGTACTCAAGGGTAACAACGCCACTTTGATCAACCTCAAGTACAATTAAATCATACTCAAGGATGATTACTAATGTTCTTTTTTTATACGATAATAAAAGAAACAAGTGAATTAATTAATGGCTACATGTTAGTCTAAAACAACTCGCAGTTTTTTTTCTGCTAACCTAACCTAACCTTTTCTAAAAAATATATTTTTGTAATCATTTCAGATATATGGCTTCAGTAATATCAAGTCTCATGGTTTATTTCATCACGTGGACCGTATTGCGAGCTACCAACTACAGCACCTTTATTGGACCGGCAGACGATTACAAATTTAGGGTAAAGTTAAAGTAAAAAGTTAAAAGATATAACCTATTTTGTATTTTAACCTATTATATAAAAATATACAGCACCATTAACGTGATTTATCTGACAAAATAGACAGATACACCAATGGTCACTATTTATAGATAGATAGATATTGATCCCCCGATGAGTGGTGTGATGAAAACGTACAGTTTCTTTCACAGATAACTATAAAATATAAGTTTCTTTGAACTTTCACCGTTGTCTCCGAGATTTCCGAGTAATACGGTGATGTTTCATATCGTTGCTGAATTTGAACAATTTATTAAATGCTTTTTTAATACATAAATAAATATTTTATTATTTTTAGGACGTGTCAATTATAATATCTGGAATTGGAATCATAGCTTATACAATGTTTCACATATTTTTTAAATTAAACCCTTTAAAAGACCAAAAAGGAGTTTCAAAAGCAGCATGTAACGGAATAAGCGAAGCGAACGAAAATGTGCCATTAAAAGTTACCGCTACATCGAAGATAATGCATTTTTTGCGAATGCCCTTATTATATCAAACTAGTATGCTGTAAGTATTTTATTTCAAAACTTTCTTAATAATACCACCTGCATAGGTATCTGTAACAATTATACCTTCTACGCGTGGCGCCAATTTATAGAGTAGTAAAGTCAGTGTATTTAACTTTTTAACTACCCTACCCAAAGTGTGCCAACGGGGTATTACTAAGACTTTATATCCTACTAGCTGACCCGCGCAACTTTGTATGCGTCATATGAGATGGAGTGGGCCAAATTTTCCTCGATTTTGCAACATTTTCAATTCCATTCAATTCTGACCCACCAGTGGGTCGCGACCACAGATATATTAATATATAGGTACCATAGGTACCTAATTTGGGAAACCCTGGTATAGATAATAAGTTGTTCGTCCCTCCGTCTGTCGCTTGGCTGTATTTCATGAACGCACACATGAAGTTTTCTATAATCACTCTAGCTCTATATTTAATATGTTTTAACAAAACTAGTTATTATTGAAGGAATTACCATATTCCAATTAAGTAGTTACAACGCCATCTGTTGGTACGAAACCCTTCTTGTGAGAGCCAGATTCGCACTTGGCTTAATATAAATAACATAATAATACACAAGAATAAACTATAATAGGTATTAATATTTTATGTCTCTTTTAGTTATGTTTGTTCCCGATTATACTGGGCATTGAGTCTCGTCTACGTTCCGTTATTTCTGGAGGAGCGTTTGTCTGTTAATCAGGACGAGGGCTCAGAGTTGGTGGCCAGCGTGCCCCTCGTCCTCTATATGTCGTCCCTATTTTTCTCCTTCGTTCTCAAAAGTAAGATCAGCGCATGTGGAAATAAGGTAAGATTTTTATGCTTAACCAAAATCATCATTTTAACTGATTGACCGCTTGAGTACCTACAAAGCTCAGACGAAAATATTCGCATGAGGCACATCGATTTTTTTACACCTAGCAGACGGGCCTGCTGACGGGCTTCCTGATGGTCAGGAATCACCGTCGGCTGTAGACTATAGCATAGAGGGACAATGCATTACGGTCTTTGTAGAAGAGCTTTTTGGCACCTTTTTTAAGAATGAAAACCCAGAATACAGTTAATACAAATATTAATGCTAGGCTGAACCAGATAATCGGCATATTCGTGAATCACAGAGGTTTTTGCCGTTGTACCTACCTACATATTACGATAACTTAATTATTTATTATTAGCTATTACAGTTACCTATATTACTTCGCATAAATTGTATACCTATCTTAACTAGTTTTAATAAAAAACCCTAATCAACGAAATGCTTAGAAACTTACGCCTATTAATAGAAATATATTTTTTTGTTTTCTTTGATTTTTGTGGCATACCTACTACGTTTCATGTTGCACTGCATACCTATGGTATTCCTTAATTTGTTTTGCTTTCTTTCTATTATAATAAATAAAATGTATGCTGTTATTCCATATGATAATAATTAATGTAAAATTCCCTTTATTTCAGGCGGCGTATTTAATTGGAAGTTTCTTGAGTCTCATCAGTAGTCTGTGGATAGCTCTTGCGATTGATCCAGAAGCCAGTGTCGTTCAAATATATTTAGTGGCAGCACTTATCGGTCTGATTTGTTATGATTATTTGTCCGATTCTACTATGTTGATAATCCTCATTCTAATCCTCGTATACAAGCACAATAAAATTTCTTGTTTTTTGTTAAATGCAATAAATCGAAAACGGTTAGGACACATATGTCAACTACGTTATTTCATAAATATATAGACCCAATACAAAATTGCATGCTTAGTTCGTAGGAACTTCCTATCATAGGGCAGTCAGTCGTAAATCGACTACTTAAACTAATAGTCCGTATTAGGACAAGTTCACATGTAACGCGCGTTAACGCGGGACAACGCACGATCATATTAATAGAGAGTTCAGATTTCGAACGCTAACGCGCGTTGCTAGACTTGGTGTGGTAGAATTTACAAAATGGACGTGGAAGAGACAATTATATTCATCAATCGCGATAATAGTACGCGCTCAAGTGTACAACCAACGGACGTTACATTAATATCAAAGCGCGCGCCAACGCTCAATCGCCTGCGTCTAGAGACTTCCTCTAAACGCTGCGTTGACGCGCGCTGACGGGCGTTAACGCACATGCATGTGACCGGTTGTTAGGTAAATATTAGGATATCAAAACGGGCAATTCGAAAACGCGCGTCCAAATTCTGCCATCTAAACATAGCATTCCCGAATAAAATATGCTCCTACTATGAGTTATTTATTTATAGATCAATGGCTTTATATTAAATTTTCAAATTTTTCAGGTGCTGGATGTGCAATTACACTTGTATCAAGTTTATGCATTACTGCCGATCTTATTGGACCTCACTCTCATCAGGGAGCTTCTATATACTCCATTGTTACCTTCGCTGATAAATTAGTAACTGGTATTGCTGTTGTAGCTATAGAAAATTAGTAAGTGCGGCTTTTCTAATTTTGTGTTTAAGAATTATCATACCTACTACCAATAAGTAGAATATCTTTAAACTAAAATAATGCTTATTTGAAACGAAAGCAATCCGGAGGTAAGTCCAAGTTTGAGAACAACCCAATCTGTAGAATTGAACTTGGCTCGTTCAGGAGATTATGGAATATCTTCGCATCCAATAATATTTTATACAAATAATAATATGTTACTTTACTAAATTACGGTTGAAAAATGTGCCGATGGCTATTAAGTTAGTATTACTTTTTAACAATATATGACAGGAAAAGCGAAAACGAATGCACTAATGAATTGCTAATTGCTATTCTTATCACACTCTAAGGGCAATAATTTAAATTACTGCAATGTTTGAAGTCAAAAGTATTCGATCGAAAGATGTGTGTTTATAGTGTCGATATATGACTGTCATTAATTGCAAGCCTTATACGGAAGTTAAAAATCACCCCGTTAGCTACGAAGAGCTGTTTGAAATAGTATTCAATATCATTGCCAACCTCAAACCTAGATACCCAGCGTAACAAGTCGGAATCGTAACGACTAGGCTTTCGCAATATATATTACCAATACGAAACTGGGGGTAATTACCCAGCAAGGGTTAAAAATACTGTAGTACCTACTCTTTCGTGTTGCGCGTAGATCGATTGGAATATTCAATATATTGAAATAAATTTCAATAAAGGGGGTGTAAACCTAGGTCTTTACTTAGATTAAATGGGTAACTATACTGAAAAGGTTAGAAACCAATAAATTAGAGCGTACGCTCTACAATAGACCACAATGACTTAAAAATACTCTTTCCTAATAACACAAAGAACATAAATTTAGTGAGTCAAGCGTTTTACCAAAGTTTTAAGTCACATCAATACCACATATTTAACTTAAATAATTTACTTACAGCAAATGTGTTGACGCACTCGAGTGTCCTCAATACTACAGAGGAGTCCTGACGTACGCCTGTGGTGGAAGTGCTGTCTTAGGCATACTCTCTATGTCCTTCACAATGATATCTTTCAAGCGCAGACTTCAATCAATTTCATAATGTCAAGCAATATACGTTTTACCAATTTAATTTATACTAATTAGGTATATTTACAAAGAATTAAAACCAAATATTTTCTATTCTTATACTGGTTTTATTGTATACAAATTAAAAACATGTACATAGGGATTATAACCTAATCGAGAGTTACAAAACGAATTGTATAAAGTGAAATTTACATGGTGCCTGCAACATTTTTTCTTGATAGTATTAAACATCTGCAATTTTTTTGCTGTGACGCCCTCACTCATTGATACTTGGATATATAAATTATATAAATTGCTACAGTTCTGAAACAATGCTGTAGGATCTGCTAAATTATTAAATTCAACTGCAGTATCAACTATACAAATATTTTCAAGTGATGTACATTGACTAAAAAAGGTAAACAACATATTAAAATCTATTCTTTTATCACTTAGTCTTATATTCTTTATACTTTTACTTAATGGAATAGATCTTACAATTGGTAAACAGCAAGGAGATGCTACAGATCCTTGCACATTAAGTGTAACAAGATTTTTACAACATCTAAATAAGATATTAAAAAATTCAGTGCTGTACCGCACCATCCGTCCTTGTAAACTTAAATATGTTATTTTATTTAAATAATCACTATTTGCTGAAAGTGTTACATTGCTAACATGCTTAAAAATCATTGTCAGCTTAACAGTCTTGTGTTCTTTAAAAATATTGTCGTAGTTCAGTAAACCTTGTGGTGCACATCTGCTTTTTTTGAGAGCAGGCTGGGTATTTTCTGCCCTTCTATTTCTACCATCATCTCGCTGGACTGGAATTATATGAAATTGATCAAAAGTTTTAATATCTAAGCCTGAGTTCAATGGTTGTTCATCACTAACTTCAAGTTTACATACAAATATTTCTCTCAGTCTCTCTTTCAGCCTATAAAAGAATAATTCATCAAATACAATTGTCTCCTTATTCCATAATAAAAAAGCACTATTGCCATGTATTGACCCCATTGAACTGAAACTAACAAATGATGTTATATTAAAATTTTCTAACATGAATTTTGTAAAAATTGGTGAGACACAAAATGAATATACATCATTGTAGTATTCTATTATTATATATTCAACATTCACTATATTCAATGGAGATAGTAAAGAATGCCAAGGGTCATAATAAACATCCCTAGCAAATTCCCAACACAATATAAATATACTGATGTGATTAAATGGAAATATTTTATCAATTGTAGGAATCTCAACATATGCAGAGGTCCGTTCACATATTGTACATTTCAATGAGTTTATTGAAGAATTTTTCAAAATGTAAAATGGTACACCAGAAAACCATTCATACAAAACAAAATGAACATTTACAAAATTCTCAAATACTTCTTGACATTTTTGTATAGTTTGAGGTGTAAGTCTCTCTCTTTCAGGAGTATTTTTAAAACGATAATCCATTGATATATTTTTAATTGTTGGGCAACTTCTGTATAGTTCCAAAAAATCCAATATAGTAATTTTTGTGTAACTGATATCTAAAGTTTTCAAACATTTCATCCTCTTAATCGCTGGCAACAGTGAGCTCTTCGTCAAATCGGACACTGCACTCATATTTAATTCAATCAGATGGCTTGATATCTGTTTTACCATATTCAGCTGTAATGACTTTGCTGTGGCTAATCTATTTAAAGATAAATTGCATACTTTAATCACGCCATGTATTAGTACAGTATGGTTTAAGCGATGACACGTTTCATATAAATTGCATAAAGAGGTAGTATCTAATTGTTTAATGATTATAATTAATATTTCTTCTGGTAAATCAAGTAGGTTTGGCATAATTTCTTTTCTGTATTTGTTTTTGTATTACAAGATATACACTTGTATATCATGAGTACCTAAAGACAGACTGACAAACAGAACTGTCACTTGTCAAGTGAATTAAATAACTAAGACGTCATTGTCGTCACGTCGAAATGTCATTGTCAGTCTCATCAAAGAAGAAGATAATCACAGATAACTATATAAGTACTTAGTAAAGATAATGTTCGTCTCGTTTTCTGTGGAGCTGTATCCTCGGGTCACGAATCTGCGGGCCTCGAGGGATCCCTCTTTGCTATAGCAATTGTCAAGGGGTCTAATTCCCCCGATAAAATTAACCGGTATAAGCCGTTAGGCGGAGTGATACGGTCGGTCAAACGAACCAATCAGTTAATCCGTTCGACACCAGAGTTAGGCTAGACATTCGGAGCGTCCTGTCCCTAGATTCAGAAGGCCCCTCAAGAGCATGCACGTGGATGGACGTGATGCCCCTGAGGTGAGAACGTTGGCCGTCCACTTACCAAATTCCTTAAATTTTCTCATTGCGCCCCATCTCCACGATAGTCCGCAGGGACAGGCTAATAACTGTTAAAACATAAAGTAACGTGTCTGTAATAAACATAATATTGATTATTTTACGTTTTTAAACACGGCAGCATAGAAGGTGCTGTTTGTTTCGAAATAATTTTCAAATATGTCGACCATCGGCAAATTATCACTGTTGTCTTTCGCAAATCCTGGTTCAATTTTTGCAAGAAAATTCTTACTAGTATTCAAATTCTTATTAATTTTAGAATAGACAACACAAATCTCTCTTAAAGCACACCAAAGTTTTTGAAAACAATTTTGGTCTTAAGGACAAGTAAAATTCTAATCTTGCAAAGAGCACTCAAGACCGAAATTACAATTCTACCAATGGGACCGTGTTACTAATACTTCTCTGTCCATCCATGTCTCCGTATTCCTTAAGAACAGAAATTGTTAGACACTTGTAATGTTTATAGAACCTATGTACATACATTACATAGAATATAACTATAGGCGGTACAACTACATATTCAAGAGACAAAAGGACATAAAAGGGTCCCCATATACAACAAACCAATAATATAAAATGTATCCACCTTATTTTTTGTTAAAAGATACCTTATGGAATTCATAATAAAATAAAATAAAATGATGTATGAAAGAACATGTAACAATTAACATGTAAAGAATATGTAAGAAATAAGAAACAAGGTTTTAAATTTTGTTGTTTTAAATATTATTTACATGAGTTTATTATTAAAAAATCAAGAAATAAAATTTGACCCATTATATTTTAATTTATAGAAATACCACGTTTTACAACTACAATTTTATTATTATAAAATGAATTTATTAATAAACTAGGTGATCCGCGTAACTTCGTTTGCGTCATGTAAGAGAAAGTGAGTCAAATTTTTCCCGTTTTTGCAACATTTTTCGTAAATACTCCGCCCCTATTAGTCGTAACGTGATGTTATACAGCCTATAGCCTTCCTCGATAAATGGGTTATCTAATACTGAAAGAATTGTTCAAATCGGACATAATTCATAGTTCCCACCCTAAGTATAAAAATATTGCTACTTGGTAAGCAGATAGCAAGATTTATAATATAAACAAACAGTATATTTTAATAGATATTTATTCTGTATCGGAAAAATAATCTATCCGAAACACTATCAATTTGGTAGTGAAAGTGGTTGAAATTTGATTTGTTTTCTTTGCACCCATTCTTGAATTTTTGTTTTCGTCCAGGATGTCTTGGGTGGGATTTCCATTTTTCTGGAATGGTAGGGGGCATTATTGATCACAAGTACTGAATTAGGTTTCAATTTTGGTAAAACTTCTTCAAACCACTCCTCGAAACATTGAATTCATCTCTTGGTGGTAATCTTCCTTTCCTGTTTTGGCCTCGAACATCATTAGTGCATCTTGGACAAATCCATCTTCCCCTCCTATATGGCTTATAATCAGCCGTTTTCCTTTTCCTGAAGGATTTTTTAAGCCAGTGCTTAGTCCATCTAGGAATGCCTGCCGGGAAGATTGGACAGTGCCATCAACCCATGCTTTCTTTTGTGTATGACCTAAAACAATTTTATGTCTTATAGTACAATCCTTATTTTTTAGAGTTATGTAAATATTTCATTAAAATAAACAAATAAAACGTAATTATAAACAAATACAAATCAATTTACCTTCATTGACCCAGGTCTCATCTTGGTAATAAATATTCCTTCCCTCTCTGCGATACTCTTTCAATTGTTGAAGGTACCTGTGCCGCCATAGCACGATCTCAGGCTTGTCAATAAAAATACTTTTCCGTGTTTTCGGGATATATTTAAAATTTAAATGCTTCAGTATATTTCTCATTGTACTCCAAGAAAAATTAGGTAAATCTGGGTCATCATTAACGGCATTAGGGATCTATAAATAATAAAATAACAAAAACTTTAAAATGCAATACAAAGTTCCTGCTCTAAATTCAATAAGAGCAAATTATGAAAACAATTTTTAATTAACAAGTTGTATGCCGGGAATGTACCATAAAAGCTTATTTTAAAAAAGATAATAAATAAGGCATGATATATTTATATATATTACATGTGTGTGTGTATATATATTACAAATATACAATATATACCTTATCAATAGTAGGAGGTTTATTGTCGTGAAAAAAATTGTGAACTTTTTGTCGTATGGCTGAGAACGTAAAGTCTTCCTGCTTATCTTTGAAGGTCAGTTTAGGTCCGGTTTTTTTGAGACATTTAAATTCTTCATTTTCTTTGCTTTCCTTCATAATGCTGTAAACCATTGTCTTGCCGATCCCCAAAATATGAGCCGTTTTGTTCACACACTCATTTATATTGGGAGATTCCAAAGGAACAAGCAACTTGGTTTGCTCTTCATACACGTATTTGTACGTGTTACGTATCATTAGTTTTTCGTTCATACTAAAAGATACCCGGGGACGCTTTTTCCTCGGCGACAAAGGCATATCACTTTTTGAAGAACTTGGTTGTGGATCCATTTTAAATCTAGTGTATATAACACAAACAAGAAAAAACGTATCAAAAACAACAAACACAACGTAACAAAAACAACAAAAACAACGTAACAATTAACTTAATGGAAAAGCAAATGAGCCAAAATCGCATTCGTGCACTCAGACCAAAAGTAAGGAGACGAATGATAATGAATCTTAAGATGACGGCTTCTGTCACCATAGATTGATAGCATAGTGACGCAAAAGATTATTTTAAAGTTCATTTTGATAGATGAGTGCTTATTTTTTATTTTATAATCAGACATATTATTTTTTTAATATTTATTAATTTAATATTCGGTTATATCGATTGTTAAGAACTAGCCAAAAAAAATAAATCACTATCAATTGAAAGATAGCAACATTATTTGAACAAATGACATTTCGATCTGTCACTTTACTCCGTTTAATTAAAAATTCGACTGTAGTATGTATATTTTTTTTATATTCACCAATATATCCGACATTTGTGAACCGAGGTGCTTCAATATTTTTTTTCATAATTATTTGACATCAAAATCAAAATTAAACAATACTTTTCGCGTTTTAGTTCGTTTTAAAGTCGGTTATATTATTTTGTATATTTTTTTAGCTACTAGCTACGAAGAGCTGCTTAATGCTTGATATTTAACCATGAGAGTCCTGATGGCCCTAGTGAAAATTATGATAGGCAACTGATGCATTAACTTTTATTCCTTTTATCGAGAATAAAACAATGAGTTATTTCAAGAAACACGTACTGACTTTGTAATTAAAGAATTCTACATATAGGTTCGGGAAAAATTACAATTAATAAAAGCAATGATTGCCTAGTGGTGAAAATCCGACCTTTCTGGCAGGTCCGGGTTCAAATCCCAGCACATACCTCTAATTTTATTTATGATATGCGTATAACAAGTTCAATTACCTACTGTTTTCTTTCGATGTACGAAAACATCATAAAGAAAGTCAAGTGAAGTCTAATATATTTCACACGGCCAGCGCGATGAATTACGGCCTAAAATCTTATTGCCTTATTGCCATATTGCCATATTGCTGGGTATTGCACAGAAATATTTTAAGGCAAAATCAATGCACAAAATTAATTTATAAAAGTATATTTTAAATGTTATATAGGTAACATAAAAATCATGTAGCATAGCTAAGTAATAAACACGTAAAGTAGCGTAGCGATTGCAATTTTAATAACAATGTACATAACCCCAAGACATTTGCATAAAGGTCGACAAATCTCCTTTGCTGGATTCCTGGCATACTGGCCCGTTGTCTTTATCTAAGCCAGCATAACTGGGTCAAATATTACGAATTTTGCCCACTAGTTGGCATAGTTTGAGCAGAGTATTTATAACTGCTACAAAGTAGAACTCGTGTAGTTCGACTGAGGAAGTACCACCGCCACCTTCATAAGTTTCCATGAAGCAACTTAGCGTTTCGGTTTTGGAGGCATGGTTGCCAGCCATTCTTAAATGCTAGGCGAAAATCTTAGTTCTCAGGGGTTGAAACGCATCTGTGCCACCCATGGACATTAGCTTTAGAGGTTTCTCCAGCTAATGTCCATGGGTGGCAGTGACCACTTACCATCAGGTGCAAATGCTCGTTAACTACTCTCATACGTTGAAAAAAATTACGTAGACCCAACAAAGACGTTTGCAAGGAGGATGGATTCCTGGCATACTTTTGCTGGATTCCTGGCATTCCAGCCATCTCTATATCTGTGTCAAATATTACGAATTTACTTGTCTACTAGTTTGCCACAACGCCATGGTTTGAACAGAGTATTTATAACCGTTCCACAAAGTTAAACTTCGAGTGAGTTCGAGAATTCGATGAGTGGCAGCTCGTTGAATGACATTTCGTTATGCGTCTACGTCAGAAAATAAATTAAAAGTCCGATCTTATTACGCAATAATTAGTTAAATAACATATCTTACTCATTCTTTGGTAACTATATTTGTTTATTAGATAGATGTCTTAAAAGATAGAAAAGCGAAACAGTTGGTACAACGAAAATTACACTATTATCCTGGTACCGCTCCTTTACTATATACTTACTTGGTAAGTTGGTACCGGTAAGTCTAGATGCTTCATTTGAGGCATTTTTAAATACGAAAATATCAATAAATCAAATAAAAAAACGGTTTGGTTTTAGCAGCCTGATATCATAACATAACTGCTACTGCTCTGCCTAAAACAAAGTTCTGCAATTCGGTAGTGTGCAAACAAGATAAGAACAGAATAGAAATGAAAAGAACAAAACAGCTGTCTTAACTGAATAATAACGAAATGGCCGTACTGCAGAAGTTTGATCGTTGAGAGCGAAGGGCTTTAATGGTATCTTTAAGATAAAAACTTGGGTAATATACAAATTATAACGCATAA
>DWNR01001061.1:0-16356 GCA_018250455.1 Polygonus leo
GCACGTACGAGGTAAAAATGAACGTGCAAACCGAACTGTTGAAGACCGCCACGAGTCCAGTTGATGTGGATGAAACCAAATTAGAAGAGTGCGAAAATTAAAAAACGTTTATACCATGTATTTAAAAAATTTAAACTTTTTCAGTATTATTTAGATATAAAATATTCTCAATGCTCTTGCATTATCTTGCTTCTAAATTTTAAGTCTTTAACATATTGGCAAATTACATTTTAATATAGATTACAAAATTCCACGTGTACGGACAAAAAAAAGCGAATTAAGAAAAAAACCCACCAAGTGCGACAGACAGACGGTGAGACGGACGGTGGAACCTTTGTAATAAGGTCCCGTTTTTACCCCTTTGGTACACTAAAAACGTGCTATATTAAATGTGAAATCCTTGGCCACTTGGTTGATCGAATATTCACTTGTCAGGTAACATGATATTGTGAAAATACAGTTCGGCATCTCTCCATGTTTCGTCGTCACAATCCATAATTGTGCCACTGCTGGGCACGGATATCTTCTCACAGTGAACACAAGGACATACACAAGAACAAGAACACAGGGCCATACTCCACCGCGCTGCTACTCCAAATGCTAATTGATAGATTTCACTCATCCTTCTGATTTTTTACAATCT
This sequence comes from Polygonus leo, assembly GCA_018250455.1. Classification (NCBI taxonomy): domain Eukaryota; kingdom Metazoa; phylum Arthropoda; class Insecta; order Lepidoptera; family Hesperiidae; genus Polygonus; species Polygonus leo. The sequence goes on from DWNR01001061.1 coordinate 644, forward strand.
CTTAGATTATAGGCATATAGATTTCCTCACGATTTTTTCCTTCGCCGAAAAGCAAGTGATAATTTTAAGCTTAAATACGCACATGATTTGAAAAATCGTAGATGCGTGCTGGGATTCGAATCCGGTCCCCCCGTATGAATGGTCGGATTCACAACCAATAAGCTATCACTGCTTAATATATCTTATGTTTAGGCGAGCGATTTATGTATATTGGAATGCAGCTCTACATATTGTGTAGAGTTCTGCGTGTGGGGCCCTTACACTGCATATTGTTTATAGAGATATTTTTACCGCCCCAAACATTGTCTTTTGTTCTTGTTCTCTCTGCAAAACATGTACGTATTCTGTACTATACCTATTATTGTTGGCAAATACTTTTCTCTTACTTAATTTATTTAATATCTTTTGACATATAGGTCTGTCTACGGTAACGTTAATATGCTCTGTTAAATGGCCTTTTAGCTGTTCAGGGATAGTCTGGGATGGGGATAGGGATAGTCTCGGATTAAACTATAGTGAAATGGTTGATTGTACCCATATACTGTAGATTATAAATGCCCATGCGGTAATGATTACTTAGATAGAATGCATTTCATCATTGGGTTCTGCGCTACTTCCAGAGAATCGAACGTATATTGACTCCTACACATTTGTATCTTCAATAATCGGTAATATTCGTATATTACAATTTGTATTCGTAGTCGCACAATCTACTTCCATCCTCATAACCTCTGTGTCTTGTTTTAACGTATGATTGTCATCTATGTACTATAAAATATATAATACGACCCGCGTGGAACAGCGGTTACCGTATCTGGCTGATGGTCCTAGGTTCGAAACCTGCAAAAAAACCGGAGCCTGTGTATTTGTCTAGTGTGTGTCCATAACACCCGCCCTACCACGATACTGGCAATCCTAGTGCAGGTATAAATGTAGGAAAAAAACGTAGCTATAATAGAGAAAGTATAGTTTACTTATTTATCCCGGACTAAGCCGCAGTGAAAAATCTAAGTCCCCAAACTTTTAATAGCTTGTTTAATGAACCTTTCGCAAGGTGACTCCGTTCACACCTAGCCGACCAGCTGCGAAGGAGAGTGTATTAGTAGAACGAGCAATGACCTTAGATTCGATCATTTGATACATAATTCGATTTTAAAGGATTTTATGGACCGTTGCGTAAGATTTAATGACAAAACCTAGGCTTAAATATTTAAATAATAACCTAGGATAAAATAAATGTTACAAACGTGTATCGGATGAATGTCTCGGATTGAGCTCAGTTTTAAGGTTTGAATCTCAATTACGCATGAGGAAGTTATGTCTGTGTAACAAATTAATTTTATTATTTCTTTTTCGTAAAAAGCGAAAGCGTCGTCATCGGAAATTTAAATGCCTGAGAGATTTAAAAAATCAAATGTGTGTGAACTGTTGCTTAGCGCGTGGCTATCGTGGTGAGCAATGGCCTACGTCCTGCCCATTCTAAGGGACCTGTGTCCAGCAGGGAATCTGTTAGGAGTAGATGACGAGGGTTCAATTATTTTTTTTCTGTTGTTCCTCATCTTGTAGGCAACTACTCAGATCTATTACATAAATCATAATCCATCATAAAAGCCTGTCTGGCCGTAAATGAAGTTATTAAAATAATAGAATTAACATTAACGATAACGACATAAATTAACATTGACTATAACATTAACGACATAAATGCAAGTGTCCGCTACGGATACGCTAAATGCGGAGGCATGAAGCATCACTTGTGGCTGACCTAACTGTACAAAGTTTGTGTAAATTGTTTTTGTTAATCTTTAAAATTCACAAGAACTAACCTGAAATGACGTGTACGCTGTACGTGGCTAGTTAAAAGTTAGTGAGTGTTAAACTCGGTCAAGTGTTTTTTTTTGTGTAAAGGTAGCAAACGAGCATGCAGTCAACCTGATAGTAAGTGGTCACTGCCGTCCATGGACATCAGTAATCATCCTCAAGTACGATTGAGTCATACTTAAGTTTGATCACAGATGCGTTGCTACCCCTGAGGACTAAGATGTTCGCCTCGAGTTTAAGTATTGCCGGTAACCACGCCTCTCCATACCAAAACACAATAAATTGCTTCACGGAGTGTGAGTCGGGCTCCTTGCGACGGGTTCCGTACCAACAAATAGTTGTCACCAATTGGAATGTAGTACCTACATGCAGTACCACAGATAATGCCGAAAGGTTTTTAAATGTGTACCCACGTTTATTTCCAACTTTAACATTTTATTTGAAAATTTTAAGTGTGTATCTATTACGTTTTTAATGACCCTAAATGATCGAATCCGAAATTAACAAAAAATCTATTGCCTTTCATAGGATATAAATGATTCTGTTGCTTTTTTTCTTGTTTAGCGATAAAAAGATGTCAAAATAGATGTAATTAATGGAAAAACCCGGTTCAATACTACAAGTCATAAAAGATAAGTATAGTTCTGAATGTAGGTAATATATGATTTCATTATTATGCAATTTTGCTATGACTCATTACGTTACTAAATTTAAAGCCATAAAAAACGTCGGCAAAAAATTTGTTATTACATAGATACATATGATTATTTTTATCAATAAGATAATAATTTTGAGTTTAAGATAAGATATTATTTTTCTTAACCTCAATATATATTAATGTAATAAAATAAATGTACTGATAAATTCGATAATTTTCACATAAAACAGAAACAATAAATTTACCATTTACAAAGAATTTATGTAACACGTTTTTATTTTTATTTTTATATACGCACTAACGAAAGTCAAACAAATATTTTTGTTGCCCAATTGTATCGAAGTCGTGAAGAAGGCTGGAAAAAAATAAAAAAGGAATATAATCACAAAAAAAAAGATTTATTCGATACTATCCAAGACCCAAAACATACCATAGTGTAAAATTATTATATTAATTACTTAATAAATTAATTATTGTAATAAGAAATTAAGTATTAGTTACTTTTTTCGCACATCACACTTCTTACGTGACAGAAACAAAAAAATCTTCAATAAAAAGTCACACAAATATTTTGGCGCCCAAATATTTCGGAGCGAAGGTTGGGAAAAACAAAGCGAGAGGTTTGGTAAGCTCTGCGCGCCCCAGTTCCATGTAGAGGAGCCGGCGCGCCGCCCGCCGCCCGCATGCGGCCGAAATCGCCGCGATTCGCGTTTTCATTTCCACGCTTTTCCGAACGCGTTGTCGTTACGAGTTTTGGAACTTTTCTCCGTATGAATAGACAATGTTTTTCTTTTCTTTTAATCGACTCGCGAAAAAATCAGAGTAACTTCAGTTTTTTTTCGGACAATAGTGATTAACTGCACTCCGGCAAAAATACGATAAAAATAATGAAAAATGCGCGTTGAACCTTTTTGAATGTTACAAAATTGGTACAATATGTATTATAGTTTTAAGAAACGTGTAACATTAGTAACTTTGTTTGTGTGCGCTACGTCCTGTGTGGTTGCTGGACCATTAAGCGTTGTTGAAAAATTGAGTCCAAATTTTCCAGGTTATAAGGACCCAGAAATTCAAAATGATTTGGCTGAAGAAGTTTGCAGTGAGGTGGAAGAGGTGAGTATTTCAAGATTTTATATATATCATAATATGATATAAGTACTATTTGGCTTAGTAAGTATGAACTGCCGTAAAGTTTGCGATGTGTTTGCAACTGGAATATTGCTAAATAATGCATTGCCTGATATATAATACATATTGTGTATAGAGAATATACAAGTGCCTTTTCACCAGTGCCAATTCTAAAAAAAATGCATGTTGGAATATATTTATCTGGAATTTTCTTATCTTAAATCAGGAAAAACACTTAACATACTGCCAGATAGATACAATACTAATCAGTGAATAGGTGTACAGATGTACATTAGTTGATATCTAATATTATATACTAATCTGTTAATACCACTAAAACTTGAAACTTCTTTTACTCAGTTCATAACTTTATACGTTTACAAACAAAACTAGGTATATGATAATAAAATTAGGTGTATGCGGGTTACTTTAATATAAAGGAAACCCACCATATTTCTCACAAGAAAATTATGACAATCTTCTAATACATTTATGAATGTATGATGCAAAAATAGACTGTCAATAGCTGTAGTATCATGTATCTATATTTACAACTACACGTATGTAAAAAAAGTGTCAATAAACTTTTACTTTCTTGTTGTTCGCCAGAGTGGACTCCATAAACTTTGGCGCAAAAAATATAACCTAAACATATGCTAAATGATGATATTTGGATGTGTTCGAAGCGACCTTAGTCAGCTATCTCCGAAAAGCTACTCCAAACAGCAGTATACACGATATGAAGATAATCCTTAATCAATAAACCGAATATTGACACCGTATGCTATGGACTAACCGCGTTACATTGTTGTCAAGCTGATTTTTCTTTGAGTGCAAAGTTTCATTTAAAAATTAAATAAGTAAAAGTAAAATTAATATTATATATACAAAAAACAGTTATTTAACCATCAAGCTGAAGTAAAAGGGTATTACGAAGAAGATTGTTAATTTCATGAGAAGCAACAAACGAATACATACAACAGCGTTCGTCCCAAATTAACCATCTCATGTGATCAACACGTACAGAAAAGCGCTATGAACCTACTCTAGGTATATAGGTCTACGGCCTACAGCCTATACAGAGTACACATACGGCCAGGCGTAACTATTTAAAAGTTAACGTGTGTCATATTTTAAAAACGACTTATAGAAACAAATTTATATATCACAGATATGTCGTTTCCCCTGAGGATAGATATTTGCTTAAACTTTAATCACAGGTGACCAACCTACACTGAATTGGTTTACAAAGGATGTCAACAGTTGTGATGAACCCTCGCCAGTCGAACTACTTATATAGGCTATATCATCAGAAAATAATAAACCGGCCAAGTGCGAGTCGGGCTCGCGCCCGAAGGTTCCGTGCCTTCTATAAAATGGCAAAAAAATAAGTTTGTTGTATAGGAGCCCCGCTTGAATATTTATTTTATTCGGTTTTTCAGTATTTGTTGTTATACCGGCAACAAAAATACATAATCTGTAAAAATTTCAACTGCCAGACAGACGGACAATGGGACAGAAAGCGGTGTCTTAGTAAAAAGGTCCCGTTTTTATCATTCGGGAACGGAAAACTAAAGAGAATATAAATAAATACTATTAAATTATGATATTAAATAAATAATAATCAGTTTAATTAGTTTTCGTGATCGATTTACACTACACTGATTTGAAGAGATAACATTGCTATAAAACCTTGTGTCGTGTCTTCCGCTGTTATCAGTTCCACAAACTTTCAATCTTAAATCGACAAGAACATTTGTTTTGTACATTGCCGCATAAAGCTTTGAAGCGTTGCGCGTTGGCGTCTTAAAATCAATTTGCCAAGTTCGCAATACTGAGTGCAATAAGTTGTTGAAAACGATCAGTACTTTCTTGTACTTGCGCTGTGTCAGAATATACTTAACGTAAATAAAAGTTGAGAACACAATACTCTGAAAGGACCTAATCTTTAAAACATCTCTCTAGACTGTATATGTTTGACTTTCTTTCATTACTTTTATCATATTTTAAATATACTTTAACTTAAATCTTATGTATATAAAAATACCATTGTTTTTCTTATAATTACTCAATTACTATTTCGTTGGTTAAAATGTTACTATATGATAACTATTTACAAACAAAATAAAGAATTTTATTTTAAAGCTATACTATATATATTAAATTACAATTGAAATGGGTGCTGATATTTTTATAATATAAATAATATTTACTATTGATAAGAAATTCGTTACTGTTTTTCTTATTTATATTTACTTTTTTGTTGTAATATTACTCGTATACTCGTGAAATACATAGGACGACATTTATAGTAATTTTTCGTATGATTTTGAAACTAACGGACGTAACTCTTAGTCCCCTTACAAACGCATCTCATTTTTTGTTTATAATTTTTAATGTTTTGTTTATAACAGACGTATCGTTTGGTAGATAAGTATCCATAGATGCTCCTATAGATGTTTTCAACGAGGACTTATTTCGGCGTAGATGTTGACAAATAGGGCGCAAGGCTGCTACAATGACTCAATCAAAGCTACTGGCACGTCTAAACACCAAATTCGTCATAAATCACAAACATGCATGGAACGCAAAGTTTGGTCATTTAGAAATTACGTTTTCCTTCCTCTTTCTCGCTGAAAGTTTATTCTCAGAAGTTGTGCTACTTTGTATTTGTGACATTTTTATTTCTGTCCGAAGTGCTAATTAGTAGGTATACCTCATGAAATATTTCACGCCGTAAACAAAGGTTACTCACTACGAAATACCAATGTGACCAACATATGTTTTGAGACCCACAAACTTGTTGCATGTTGCATATAGCATTCAGGCCAGTACAAGCTAGTTTACGGCTAAGGCGGAGGTATTGCGTACAAATATTGAAATTGTGGCGTACCTTTGATATTAACGTGACTTACAACCGCGTAATATTTAAGGGTTCCCTGTCCAAACAGTGCCAACGAGTTTTTAATTAGCCTCTTGCTCCGTCATTAGGTACATCTGTCAGGAACACGGTTTAAATTGTAGTCGGCAACCGGCAAAGCAAATGCTGCACTTAGCTCTGATTTAGATAATAATTAATAAACATAAAGGATTTTTTAAACATCTTATTCACTCTCTACTGCAGAGTTGTTTTTTTAATATAGTATTTAAATTATTTTCAGATATCATGTATATCTGTATATACTGTTTATAGTGTATACGTACGTATATACTGTTTTTGAGTAAATAATGAGGAGAAAAAAGAGCATAGAAAACCAGAAGAATCATTTAATTCAGAAGTTAATTCATCAGAAGAAGAATTTAATTTCGAAATATGGGCCGCGGATTTTCGACTCCTTTTTGAACAGCTTAATAGCTTTGAAATGTATACTAATAATTTATATTACTACTGTTATAATACCGCTATAACAACAAATATTAAGAATAAAGAAAAAGATTTTACAAGAAACCAGTACATATATTTTTACCTTACTTCAGCTTTCCTTTTGAGCCAAAGACTTAAAATTTTCCCAAAACGTGTATCACTATAACTACGAGTGCACAAAAAAAAGAAAAAAATAATTATTTAATGAACTTTTAAGCTTTTAAAATATATATTGTACGGTGGTAGATATTTAATTACGGAATCCTTGGTGTCTCAATCCGACTCGCACTTGGCCGACATTGTGTTATAAAAATAACAAACGAGTACGAAGCCGTCAAATTGTTAAGTGGTCACTGCCCTTGGACATCTGACATCTACTAGGAGGCAGAAATAGGTAGGTGTAGCGGTCATGCCGATTCTGGTGTACCTCACGGTGCCACCATTAAAATATTTAGCGACAAATACTTGGCAACAGTAGTATAACTACAATAAAAATATATATAAAAAAGAACCGACATTGAATTTTCAAATAATTATACGATTTTTCGTTTGTTCCTTTCCAAGTCGAATTCCATTTTTGGAAAAAAAAATGTCACAAAGGCCCATCGCTCGCTTAGTTTTTCGTGATGTACATACGTACCAACCCTGGTTTATTTTCAAAGTTTAAGTTAAAAAAATATGCAAAAACTGCCCCTTATGCTATACTGAAACTACATCAAAATAGGTTCATAAACAAAGAAGGTATGCGTAGATAGATATATAGATAGATTGATATGTCAATTACGCCCGAAAAGTGTACACAAATATGTCCTAATTAGATCAACCTCCTATCACACACTAACGTTTATCTATATCAGGAATATACGAAACCTTGTTACACGTGTTTCATTTAAATACTTGCTATTTACAAAGTTAAATGTCCACTCTAGATGAGATCTGTAAAGCAATAAGAATGAGAAAATTCTAGGGTACTTTAGTAAGACACTTATAATATATAGTGTTATTTTTTCTTATAACATATTAAAGAGTAACTTAGCAACTAAATATTTACGTATTTTTATGCTTACATATTTAATAAAGAGTGGTACACTTACTTACTTATTTTTATTAGTGGTCTAAATGAAAAAATCCTCTAATTATCTAAAACATACACTTTTTGTTCCAGACTTCACCATCAGAATGCACGGAAAGATTCTTTGGTGAGTTTTATACTGAATTAAAATGAAAATGTAAAAATCAGTACTGCTTACATGCTTTACCGTTAGTGACATATATTTATCGCCGCTGTATAGCTTGAAAAGATCGAAAAAAGCTTCATGCCTACGATATTAGAATTAATTATTAATAAATCAATGTTAGGATATTAATAATTCAAAATGCTAATTTCACTGAGATTTATTCGTATTACTACTCATAAGAATGCATTATGGAAGGACTTTTTGTAGAAATAATAAAAATCAGGATGTTTTTTTAGACCTATGTAGAGTTTCAAAACATCATAAACTGTATTCATCACAAACAATTTTTATTTTTCTTTAACAAAAAATATTTTTAAATCTGAGTTATAAAAATTGAAATAATGAGGATTAAGACTACTTTGCTGGGTAAGACTTATCTACAATTACAAAGTCAATATAGAGAATTTTAATGGAAAGCTTCACGACAAAGAGATTACGAAAATTTCATCAAGTCTACCAATTCGGACTGCCGTCACGGCCTAAATCCTTATCACTGTCAACAACCATGGTCAACAGTGAAACAATAATTAGTGTAAAACACTATCAGGTGATAGAGAATTTTCTTACATATGTTATGTAGGAAACATATATGTTACGTAGGAAATGTAAATGCTATGTAGGAAATGTATATGTTATGTTATACAATGTGTTCTTCAAATTGGGTTTGGCGTTCAATTGACAGTGACTTATATACGCATGTACGCTTACAAAAAATTACTGATGCATGCATGCTTTATATTCGATATTGGCCGAAATTCAGAGTCCCGGCTGTTATGCTCCCCTGATATATATTCTACTTTAAATGTATAATTTCAGAACACCGTAGAAACTTCGTCGAGACTCCACCAGAATTGCAAATCAAGTGTCAATCAGAACAAACCGTCTGGTTCACAACAACTCCGACTGAAACTTCACAAGTGGTCGTTTTAATAAGCGATGAAAAATACCGGGATTCTGTAAGTTGATATGCAAGACAATTTATACCACAAAAATGCAATTTTTTCAAGTATCAAGTTCCTGTTGTGAAAATAGTGTCGTATGGACACGAATAATCAAGACACGATTTGATTTTTTCTCCTTCCATAGCTTGCTTAGAGAATATTTTAAGATTATTTTTGACCTACTACCTATACTACCTATCTACCTACCGCGATAAAATGCAAATCAGCATAAACTTTTAATAGCACCATGGTCTTAAGAAACCTCGACACTATCGTGCCCCAAATAATTATATAGTGATACTTAGGATACTGTTGTTAATTGAAGCGGTTAGGTTGATAGCTTATCCGTCATGACATCACGCAAGAGATTTGGAAAAAAAACATCAGTAGTTCGTACTTAATATGCCTAGAAGTTTACATGAGTAAGTGAAATTTAGAAGATTTACATCTAAATGAAACTATTCATTTAGTGGTAAAAAATCGAATATTTTCAATTTATTTGAATTCAAATCACACCTATAAATTATAACCATACAACCTACCCGAGGTTTACTACGTTTTTAGGAAATGTAAAAATAACTAATAGTTGATTTGATTTTTAGATTAAATACGTTGTGATAAATGGAAATGACATGAAACATGTAAGGATACATCCTATAAGTACGGGAAATTTAAAGAACAATTTTACATTATGGGCTGCAGTCATGTACAAAGATGGACATCATTCACCATGGAGGCAGGGTCCCGTCGTCCAGCCTTGGGAGGAAGTGACCAAACATTTAGAAGCAAGGAAATATGAAATTAAGAAAAAAATATTTTTCGAAAAATACGAAAATGGAACGTATTTTGTTGAAGCAATCTTCTCTTGGAGTTCTAGTGACGGTGAGTTCGGTTTTAAAATGTATTTTCTTTATTAAAATGATGCTACATATCTACTTAATAAATTGATATGTGTAAATAAAAATTGTACCTAGTATATGAGAAATAGACTACTGCTACGACTACTAGATATCGACGACTACACTTTAAGTATAGCAGGAAACCACATCTGTCCCACCGATAAATATAAAGCTTTACGGAGATTAAAATGACAGCAGTGATGTGATAACTTCCGGTCGATTTGACGAATTCCAAGACTACAAAATAATCTCATACCCAAATTGGACGAGTATTTGCAGATTAGTTCTACTCTTTAAGGATAAAGCTGAAACATCTTTTATATGATTTTGATTTTGTGTATATAATGAAATTAGTCTTATTGAAGTTTTTAGTCATATTTTATGAACATTTTTGTTTTTTGCCTCATACATTACATGTCTATTTTCAGCTTTAGATTCGTGCTTTCGCGTCACAAATACTTGTAATAAAGAAATACAGGGTAACTTTTTTGAAAAAAGAATAACGGTGAGTTCTAAATAATTCATACAAAATCTTCTATCTATACATATTATTATAATAAAGCTAAAGAGGGTCGAAAGTCTTTACATGGAAGATATTTGAAAAATAGTTGCCTGGGGATACTTAAAATTGATAACAGAACACGTTTTAACAGTTTTTAGAATTTTTGTCTGTTTGCCTGTTTATCTGTTTGTCTGTTTAATTGACCGCGCATCACGTAAAAATGGCTTGACGGATTTAGATGCAAACTTAACTAATCTGTCGAGAAGACTCCCGGCCAGGTTTTGGGCTATAAATATTCAACCCCTAAATGTAGGGGTAGCGGGCGGAGCCGCCGGCACAGCTAGTATCAAAATATTTTAAAAGAAAAGATGAAAGTTAATAATGTTATGGAATTTTACTATTGTTATGTTTATTTGTATAATCTTTATCTAGTAAGATAGCTGCCATAATTATTCCATGAAAACTTCAATCAAAACATTTACACTTACAGTCGTTGAAGCGAAAAAAGAAGGTATTTAATAATTTTTTGCAAATAATTTAATACATTTAAGGACAAACACACGTGTTAAGGTCACAAATTTAAATATGTCTGCAAATAGTCAATTCGGGCATCATGAATATAGGAGTTAGGTCGGCCGCGGTTGTTTGCACACGTGTACCCGCGGCTTCGCCCCGCAGTGGAGCGGAGGAACACCGTCTGCTTTTTAGTTGGTTGGAGCCCGACATACCCCTTCGTCAGCCCCTTTGACGGAGGACATCCGTTCCGGATTTTTACAGACGTTAAAAAAAAAATAGGAGTTAGGTCCATAATCGGATCTTTTTGGGAGAAATTTTTGGTTCCTACATTAAAAATAAATTTATATTACCAACATTTTTACTATAAAATAGTTTATGACGATACAAAAATATAGATTAGCATTTTCAAAGTAGGTTAACATGTTAATGAAGTAAAATAAAAAAGGCATAAGTTTTAAAATGTTTATTTCATTGTGATAGTAAATAGACGTCGTAAGGATGTAAATAATAAATTTACAATCATGTTCATTAGAATAATTAATGTATTTTACAATAGTATTATGAGCATTACAATTTATATAGTGTCCTTTATAGATATGTACATCTTTAATAGTAAAACTACGATTAGTAAAAATACGCACGTCCTAATCTCATGTAAAAGCTACGTTAAATTAAATTTAAATACGATACATTGTGAGTCAATCGAAAAGGTACTAAATGATATCATTTCTTGCTCTGACTTCACTTGCATTTGTGTAGCAAAATCAAGCTACATTTTAGTTGTAGAACAAGCATTCTCTATTATATGTCTTTACTTTTAGGAAAGTATGGATATGCCTCGTATAATTTTTTTACTATCATTGTCTAATTACGATTTAAGATAATAATAAACTTGGGGAATTATTAAACGTATTTATAACGAACCCGGCGTGGTCTTTCTGGTGGTGATGAATTTTCACGTTTGTATTTTATTTAAAAAATATCTATATTTCGCTAAATAGTGATGCTGACTTCTGTTTTATAGCAATTTGAAAATAAATTAGTAACTCGTAATTTTTCTCATTTTCCCTCATGGATAAGCATCCCATCACAGTTGAAAAATGACTGTAGAGAACGTGCGATTAAAAAAAACAACCATGAACAAATCATTACTGGATAATTGTTTAAGAATGAATTTATCGAGAAACAACACGAAATATTGGCACAAGATAACTTCTACCATACAGGGATTATTATGCTAAATTTAAATGAGTTTAGTAGAACGGAATTACTGTTTCTATATTAAATATAATATTTTAAATATTGGAATTAGGACGTTTACAACTACGACTAGTATTCATATTAATCTAATAAATAATGTCGATCATACAATGACGATAGATTACAAGTATAATTATTTTTCATTTTTGATATTTTTCTATATTAATTAGTCAATAAAGATAACATTATTCATTCAAGATTTGTCAAATGAGACATTTTAGTAAATAATAGTGAAATCATTTGTATAGACAGTAATTTCAATTTGCTTAAAGAATATATTAGTTACACTATTATAATGATGCTTCTAAACAGACAATGTATAATAGTCATTGTATCTAGCATATTAAAGAAGATTTTAACCATTTTCTTCCCTAGTTTGGAAACACCATTATTATATTGTTCTGTAAAGGATTTGATAAGTTTAAGACTAAAGTTTTTTATATGATATACCAATTTCCATTTCTATCCTCCAAAACTATTCTAGCGAGCCGATCGTTACCCGTCAATTTAATTGACTAGCATTACACATACCTACTTCTAAAGCCATGATACTTCATTGTAGTAATGTTTGGCTATCAAGGTGTTTCTCATTCCAACTAGAAAGTATATATGATTACATTACGTTTGCTCGAAATCGAAAAACATTAAATTTACTTTTAAAATATTACCAACATAACCTCGTTATACTCCTTTTTATTTGATGTTACGACTTTCTAGACATAGTCATCGCATCAACAGGTTGTATACCATATTAGACTTCATGTTATGGTTTCCACAAGTTAAATTGCAGACACACTTTTATAAACCGGATCTCCTGATATATTTTCTATTTTTTTTCAGCCAGTCTATAACATGTAAAGCTTCATACATTTTTAAAGCGTTTTAAAATTTGTGATCGGAATTTCGCAGAATATATTTTGCATGAAATTTAGCATCTGAATTATTTATTTCAATGCGCAACTTTCAATGAAACACAAATGTTTGCGCAACAAAATTAACACTGTGTCATTAAAACCATTGCGTATATAGTAATTTTACTTTGTTAATGAAATTCACAACATGCTAAGACCTATATAAATAAAAGAAAATATAATCATGAACTAGGCATGGCATAGGAATTTTAATTGTTTTTTTCTTTTTCGATCAAACACAATAAATCAAATATTAGCACACGTGCAACACACCGCAATCTTAATCAATGAGGGAATCTATAAGTAGTGGAGGGAATAATATAGTCTTAGCTTCGAAACTGGCGTAGCTATTAGATATAAGAATTTATTGGATTTATAATATGATATTGACTGAAGATCTATTTCAACTATTCATCCATTCTGGTCCCCTAACACCAGTTCAGAGTCGATACGTTAAGGAAAATCGAAAAGATTAGATAGATATTATTGCCTTAAATTATGTCTACTTAATATCTTCTATAATAGTTTAGTAATGAAAATATCTACAAGACTAATATAATTGACAATCCAAACCATACGCAAAAAAACTGATCTTAACAGATAAAGATTTTACGGAAATTGCAAAGAAACGTCAAGTCAATATTTTTCTTAAGAAGCGATAATCCTAGCACGATATTGAATGACAATATCATATTTCCTTTTAAATTAGGACAAAACGATTTCTACAAAGCATCAGAGATATTTTTCAACCGTGTCATGATGTTTGTTCTATTAAAATCAAAATTGCCTTATTCTAAAACACCATGTGTGCAGATAATACAATCATTGGACCAAAGTTCAACCTTCACATCTCATCATAGATCTATATACTAATAAAACTATTTAAATGCTAAAACTTATACATAATCAGATGAGGATCATGCTACAGTTTAAGATAGATAATTCTTACTCTATTGCTCATAGTGAATAAGCGACTAGAATTGCAACTGAAATAAAAATCTCACTGAAAACATTAATTTTGTACAGGATTAATATATATAATATAGTAATACTTATATTAAAATTGCTTATAAGAATATCGTTATAGATATCATTTGAGTATAATTAAGATGTTAAAATTTAGAGTGGCACTGTTAAAATTTAATGTCGATATACAATAAAGTCATTGTGCATTCCTTACAAGCTATAATAGTGGATTTCAAATTTCTAATCGACGAATTATAACTATGACTGTACTTTCTAGAGTAACTAGACACTCAATAGAGATACAAGAGAGTAAACTCACGAAGGTAATATTAAGACAAATGAAAACACACACCACGTAAATCTATGGTCCCTCATGAAGACACACTTAAGTACCAATAGATCAAACCAGCCGAAAGTCTCCGAAGATTCGTTGTGACACAAACACTTTGTCCCAAAACACACACTTTCACGAAAAGGATTAAATTGAAAAGTTTTTAAGAGTCAAGTGCGAAGTAACACTGGCCTAATCTCCAGATTAAGGGCTTTGTGCGGGGCTGGGCCACGGTGGCCTCATTTTTTCCAGCACATATTTGAGCTGGAAACTGGTGTGGAAATGCTACAGATACTCATCTATCTGATCATAGTCCTCATCGGGAGGTGAAGGGCCAGACACAGAGAGGATAGGTAATCCAAAGTGCTTCACTGTCTCAACGCTTCCACTGTCATCAGATTTACTCACTTCCTCATTAATCGTTTCTTCTCTTGGTGCTTTGGCTTTGCACAATCTTTCCGATGAGTCTGACATCGTTGTCAACGGTATGTTGTCAGCCGATCTGCAACAAAAATTGTGAATTTATATTAAAATTGCCTTCTTAATTAATTAATTAATTTTTATGCATGTTAAAGGCAAAATTTGTGGTCAGCCAAGTGGTAACGCGTAGTAGGCGTTAAACAATTCTTGTGTTTCGGTTTGGAGAGGCGTGGTTGCTAGCTATATGTACGAGGCAAATATCTTAGTACTCAGGGGTAGCAACACATCTTTGATTATAATTAAGTGTGATTTAATTGTTTTTGGCATGAATACTGATGTCCATGGGCGGCAGTGACCACTTAACATCAGGCGGACTGCATGCTCATTTGCTATCTTTATACGATAAAACAAAACTTTTTATAACAATCGTACCGATTTTAATACACTTTTTATTTATGTTACTTTAAAAAATGTAACGGAACTTGCAATAGATATGTACAATATAGATTGGAAGTTATATTTGTGGAACAGCAGAAACTAAGGTTTCCTTTGTGTAATCTATACATTTAATAAAGCTAAAGAGGGTCGAAAGTCTGTACATGGAATATATTCAAAGAAAAATTGGCTGGGGATACTTAGGATCGATAACAGAACACGTTCCAATAGTTTTTACAATTTTTTTCTGTTTGTCTGTTTATCTGTTTGTCTGTTTGTCTGTTTATTTGACCGCGCATCACGTAAAAACGGCTTAACGGATT
>DWNR01001062.1:0-16356 GCA_018250455.1 Polygonus leo
TGCCTAGCTTCTTCCACTTCCATAACTCTCCTCATACAAACACGCCGATTTCGGAGACTCTTGACACCTCCTTCAGAGCGCACACGATCAATTTGATTTCCGTAAAACTTAACTTAAACCTAACATGTCACATATAACTACTTAGTAAAACCCTGGAGAGAGTTCGACAATACATATATCTCACTCGGTACCTGGGTAAATGATATAGTGGACTCAGACCAATATACATATGTGTTGAACTTGAAGCATCCCATTCATCTGTCCATACATCCATCCATACCCTTTTACATCAGCCTTTTGAGATTTATTGTTGTATACTGTATGCCAGCTGCCCTCTTCACGGCCCGTATTCTTGAAAATAATTCCAATAGATCAGAATCGGAATTGCCATGAAAGACGACATTCCCCATCCTATTAAAAATAGATCACTTAATAACATTCACTTAATAGAAATATTTTGGAAAATACAAATTTAGATATTCTGATCAGTCATGATGTATTCTATCCAAAGGCAACGACTTAACTACTTTATTGCTACTACTTACACCTGTATAATTATGTTTAGTAATCGTAACCTAACATAGTAAAAGTTAATTCATTATTTTTTACACCTCGTTGCGACCTTATTGCAAACGACCTCGAAGTATAATCAAATCAGCTTGTTGACCGATGTATGGTTAGCCGATGAATAAGCAAATAATATATATGTTACATAATTTTCAATAATGTAGTCACACATTTCATAGTCATCTTTGTTTTCGCTTTTATCCGATGATAATTATAATTAGGTCTGATGTTGTATTTAAAGCTTAGTTTCTACGCTAAAATTAATCATCCTCTTCAATAGCATGTATTTTCAATACCAAATATTTCTCCACTCCTTTAAACTATAAATTTAAATTTTTAATCAGTGAATTAATACTTAAGAAAAGATTAACATAAAAATTGCTTGACAGCGCGTCTGACGCTACTTTTAATGCGATTGACGTACTCTACGTGATAGCGCAAACCGGTTAATTTCGGTTTAACTCCCTATGTGACTATACACCACTACATACGCAAAAACTTTTTTAAACTGTTTAATTAACACCTATTATTTTCTTTTATTAATTACCTATTCTTAATTAGCAAAAAATAATTCAAAATGAAAATTTAAGTGGGGTGTACTCACGTAAGATGTGGGTTGCCATAACAAAAAAAAGATGCAACGTCAGCTAATTTTATAATGTAATTCAAAAATAAATTTATTTTACCAACTTATTTATTATAAAACAATATATATTAGTTATTGTATACTGATTATAACTTACGATACACCTGTATATTTTATGTTTACCTTACCAATATAAAAAGGTGCAAATTAGTGACATACTGACATGTGCCATTGTCAACAACTGCCATTTTCTTAAATTGTCAATGTCGATATTGTCCAATCCTAAGTACTTATATAGTTATCTGTGGTCCAATCAAACAAAGTCAATTCAATTTGATTCGTTTTGAATGTGTATTGTGATAATAAATGAAATACTGTAAATAATAATTTCTTTGTATGTTAACTGTTATGATTTATTATTATTGATATAAGAAGACAAAGAGTACGAAACATGGCTGGAAATTTTTGGCAAAGTTCACACCATCAGCAATGGATATTGGATAAACAGGATCTCATTAGGGATCGCCAACACGATTTAGCGAAGTTGTCTGAAGAGGAATATCAGAAGATTTTTAACTTCTTCGCTAGCATAATACAGGTTTTAGGCGAGCAACTTAAACTCCGGCAGCAAGTGATTGCGACTGCGACTGTTTACTTTAAGCGTTTTTACGCGAGAAACTCATTGAAATGTATAGACCCGTTACTTTTAGCGCCGACCTGCGTATTCCTCGCCTCAAAAGTGGAGGAATTCGGCGTTATATCGAACTCTCGGCTAATAACGACGTGTCAGACGGTGATAAAAAACAAATTTAGCTACGCGTATGGGCAACAAGAGTTTCCTTACAGGACAAATCACATATTAGAGTGTGAATTTTACTTGTTAGAGAACTTAGATTGCTGTCTTATTGTCTATCAGCCGTATAGACCACTACTACTGTTTGTACAAGATATAGGACAAGATGATCAGCTCCTAACACATGCTTGGAGAATAGTTAATGATTCTCTGAGAACTGACGTCAGTTTACTCTTTCCGCCTTATCAGGTATCACTAATCATAACTTAGTAATAAAAGTATATAAAGTTTATGTAGTAAGTTTGCAGTTTACCTAACTAACCTCAAATAGGTTTGAACTTGAGATGAACATAACATGATAAGTTGAAAACCAACGGTGTGATTATATCTAAACCTAGCTATAAGGCAGATGGACTACCTTATGGTAAGTTGTCAACGTCGCCTATGGACATTAGTAGCACCAGAGGGACCGCCAATGCATTGGAGGATGGCTTTCGAGGAGAACTCTTTTCAGGCCTTCTTTAAAGAAAACCATGTCATAGCGCATCGGAAATGATAATGATTCTGTATAGACTGAAGTTAGACATAATTTAGATATATCTTTTAATGGGTTTCATTTACATGTTGTTGACTTCTGTGCAAGTCTATTTTAACATAAAAATATTTATCTAAAATAAACATTTGTTTCATTTTCCAGATTGCAATAGGTGCTTTACATATAGCTTGTGTGATGTTGGGGAAGGAAAATCTCAAACATTGGTTTGCTGAACTAAATGTTGATATGGACAAGGTATACTATAACTATTATTCTAAGACATTGATGTCTTGTGATGTTATTCCGTTATGTAAATATGAAGGCAATTAGCTGCATCCTCACTGGGCAAGTAACCCTGCATGGTAGCCTTGGATATTAGCTACAGTATATTGTACTAGGCCATAGCACACACGGCTTTATCAGTATGCACATTTGCTTCTGGGTGGCTTGTCTTCTCCCATCTAGCTATTGCCTCATGTGGCGACCTTGCAGGGCTGCTTTCCCAGTGGGAACATGACTAATATTTGGTGAAGTGTGAGTGGGACTTACACACTAAGAGTTCCATATTGATAGATGTTTAAGTGGAATTGTTGGACAGGTTTTCAACATAATCAGTACATACACTATATCTTCACTATTTGTAGTTATAATAGCCATAGCAATCAGCATTTTGTAAAAGTTTTATGTGTCTATGTATTAAGGATAGAGACATACAATCCTGTGACAGACAGCCTTTTAACATCAGGAATAGAATCCTGTATAGTGTATTTTCTTCACACACAGATTCTTTATTCATAAATTATGTCTGCATATTTCTCTACTCTTTTAGAACAATAATGTTCTAAAATTGTTCTTGCATTTCATGGTTTTGTTTGGTTGACTTAAATAACCAATGTTGTTTCAGATACAAGAAATAGTCAGATCAATCATCAACTTGTATGAAATGTGGAAAAGTTATGATGAGAAGAAAGAAATTCAAGGGTTACTCAGTAAAATGCCTAAACCCAATCCTGCTCCGCAGAGATAGTGACATTAACAGCTCAGAGATCATAAAAGATCGCTGGAGCATATTAGTAATACAATTTATATGACTATAAGTAGGAATTTATCATACCTGAACCGTTGTAACTAAACTGTGGTATATATATTTTTTCGGAAGATACTTAATGATATATTTTATGGGCATAATCTAAGTAATTTTATCGTGTTTTATCTACTTTTTAATACATTGCAAACTGAAAAAAAAGACAAATTTTAAGCTAAACTTTGTTTTCATAATTTTTTTTTTATGTATCTCTTTGACTGTCTCCAGTAAAAGATGTTGTCTAACTTGGGCATTTGGTAGGCTTTCTTATTATTATTATTTTAATTAGTAAGTTAATAGATTATGCAAATATTTTTCTCCAACTGTTATATCCAAAGAAATAAATTATTTTTACATTTTTTTTGGATTTATTAATAAAGTAAAACAAAAATTAGTAAGATGTTATGGAAATAATTTATTTATCGCACAATTATGTTAATTATATTACAACATGATATTTCCAAAAAGAGCCAAAGCGCCACATTATTTTTTTTCATTGATAAACAGATGCATAGATTATGCCCTTCAATTATAGCTATGCTTCTGCCAAATACCCTCTATAAATGGTAATATGTTTATAAAAACTACATTACGTACAGTAATGATAGTAGTATTACCAGAATGTAAATAGTCTATTGATAGTGTCAATAGTCCATTAAGAGGCCCCAAAACCTCATGCTATTGATAGGCAGACAATAATATTGATATCAATGTAATTGTAACAGCTTGAATCCTATTTTTGACAGTGTTACTATTAAACATAATTTTAATAATGTTCAACTTCAAAGGACCTCCTCCTTTCTATGGGCATTATTTTTCATACCGTTAATCACCACATTGTGAATCATAATAATTTCGATCAATAGTGCAATCAATAATGTTCACTATTATGACAGTTTTGTTCTTGACTTGCTTGTTAAATGTACATAGTTAGGTACTTCACAGAAACCATTTTATTTAACTAAATTTTGAAAACTAAGTAATTGAAATGTAAATGACCTGTAGAACAAAGGGGTGCCTTTATATAGTTATATGCTCTTATCATTTTTGTGATCTTTTCACTTGTTAAAGTTAAATTACTATGTTTAATTTCTCAGTATTAATAAAATGTTTAAAATCAAATGCATTTGAGTGTATAAATATTTTCTTTGGTAAATATAAATACTTTTAGACCTATAATTTTCTTTATGTCCTACTAGTAATATAATGAACATATTTTGTACAAAAACTAAAATTAGATTTAAATCAATGCCGACTGTACTCTATAATGGGGTGATTGTGCTTGAATGGACAGAACATGACAAACACAGTAAAGAATTTACAAAAAATGTGCCTTTACTTTTTTATTTGCATAAAAACTTCCCTGACATATTTACATTTTTTTTTAATTCTAATCTTACGTCGAAAAAAGTTAAGTAACCCATGAATTGTAAATAAAAAATATGAATGTATGCCATATGATTTTTAAGATATGGATTATTATAACTTAAAATAATGTGGTCAGAATGATCAAGTATACAATAAGGAGTGTATTTTTATGCATATTTTCTTTATTACAGTCTAAAGGAAAATCCTGAAAAGGACCTATGACTAAATAGAATAGATTAAAGACTGGTAGTGATGTTCATATTTTAATAAAAGTTTCTCAGGACGTATGTGTAATGTATTGTTTTAAGGCTTTCGTAGATTTTCACATAAATACTGTATATTTATATATGATATATATTATACACACACAAATCTTCACGCCAAATCCCTAACGGGGTAGGCAGAGAGTATTGAGTGCCAAATGGCACGGTTCAGACATACTTGCCTAGCTTCTTCCACTTTCATAACTCTCCTCATACAAACACGCATATTTCGGAGACTTGATACCTCTGTATATTTACGATACTACATTGTTCATGTTGGCTCCACCTGCTTTAAAGGTACGTTGGAAAAAAGAATGAAAAATAAAAACAGCCGTCGCAACACATAGATCTGGCACATCCAGTTCAGTTTCATGTCAGAAACCTTTGGGGTAGAGTAGTAGTACAGTAATACTTGGGAAACCCTTGTCTTTCTACGGAAATAAACTCTTGCCGTCATCCATGCACGTAGGGGCCTCGCCACGCCAACAGCTAGATATGATAGATGTAAAAGTCCACCACAGGTAAGTGATTACTCATGTATGGTTTGTATCAACCACAAATACGATTGATTCCTATTTTCGGATTAATACGTTTGCCTTGTATGTAAAGTAAAGCAGGCAATCACGTCTCTCCGAAACCGGAACACAATAATTGCTTCACGTAAGGGAGGGCTTAAGGGTTGCTCAGCTGAATTGCTCGTCACCTGATGAGGCAAGTGGTATTGCCTCATCAGGTTGATGTACTGTTGCTATGGTGTTAGTAAACTAGTCTAACCAAATGAGAGCTAGTAGATCTCAAAGGCATTTGAAGGAGTACCAGATAAGACCAGCTTGGCGACTGGTTTTCCTCAATTTAGCGGTTGATGTGTAGGTACCCATTTTTTTTATTTCTTCATAATACCTTAACTGTTCCACTAACGGATACAAGGATCCTCTCACAATGATAATGATTGTAAGCTATAGTCTTCCGCGCCTTGTTTTGTTTCCTTACTATTTTTTCCTTTAGTGAAAAGTAAGTGACTATGAACATTATGTGAAAAATTAAAAGCGTGCTTAGTTCCAATGTCAGACCCCGTGCTTGAAAGGTCAGATTATCTAGAAGGCTATCATTGCATAGGTACATTTTCTATTTGGTGTGGAACATTTCTGTATAACTATGACTACTTGTAGGAAAGTACAGATTTTTAGGTTTATTCATGTTATAAATGTGCCAAACGAGCCTCCAATCGAATGTTTATCTCGTTTTACTCATTCTACCTACTTACCTTTCTACTCAATCTAAACATGAACATACCTACTTGCATCACACCATACTCAATGATACTGATACTGACTTCGTTTGTCTAAAGAAACAGGAGCGTGGCGTTAACGGCTTATTGTATAACGGATATAATCAAAACAATTTCGTCGTCTTCACTTCGCATCAAAACACCGGTATGTGCTTGGTCGTATTTCAATACGAGGTCCATAAGTTGAGAACGATAGGAGACAAATTGTTACTTTCATCGCAGGCTTAAGTTTTTAGTGAATGCTCATGCATAAGATACGTCGTGGGTTGTTTTATAATCTTTAGTAAAAACATTGCAAAAAGAAAACATTCGGAGTATTACAAGCCTGATAGTGTGCATGACCAATATGAGTATCTACTCAATAATATGTGAAAAAAGTGCTTATTGCATTGCGAGTTGCAAATACAAATGATAAGTTACGTGACCTATAGGTACATGTACCTGCGAAAAGTATGAGTAAACTACATAAATGTATGATGAATTTGAAAGCGCAACTTTGCTTGCGTGCTTATTTTTTACGTTTGATCCTAATATTACTATTATTTTTTTAAACTATTTTTTGCTACCTTAATACGATACGCCCGTATCTGGTACCTGCTGGTCTTCTTACATACCATATACCTACCATATATCAAACTATACTTTATATCAAATTCCTACTTTAACACGATGAAGAGAACATCAAAGTTTGGGGAGCATTTTCTGCTCAAGGTATTGGTTTGCTAATCGTAATTCATGGCAATATGGACGCTGTAATGTACGAGGACATACTGCAAAACCATATGCTGCCATTTGCAAAGAAGAATTTACCCCGCGGTTGGGTTTTTCAACCCGATAACGACCCCAAACACACTTCGCGTATTGTGAAAAATTTTCTTCCGAGCCAGAAAGTCCGCCTCCTCGACTGGCCGTCACAGTCACCGGATTTAAATCCCATTGAGCACCTGTGGGTTTACCTGAAGCTTCGTATTGAGACCAAAAATCACTCTAATAAGACGGAATTATGGGATCATTTGCAGCGTGAGTAGAAAGAATTGTCTAAAAATAAAATTTCACAATTAATTGAGTCTATGCCTCGTCGATATGCTGCTGAAGGCATGGCAACAAAGTATTGAGTCGCGTAAAGGTAAAAAAAAAGTTCACCGTTAAATTCTCATTACTTATTCCCGATTTTTCCGACGAAAATTGTGTGCGGCCCGATACTTTTGCACACCAACAAAAGTCATTTTACGTAGTACACGTAAAATATGCTATGGGAACAAGTAATATTCGATGTTAGTGTCTATATCCTGACTCTTGAATATCTCAAACGAGTGAGTGGAGGAATGAAACATTTTATTAATTTAATGGTAAAGAAAGAGTGTCCCGTAACTTTTGCATGCCACTGTGTGTATAGCCGGCAACGACGCCTCTCCAACACTGAAACACAATAAATTAATTATGATGGTGGCGGTGGTGCCTCCCCGGGCGAACCACACGTGTTCTACCACTTGGCGCCTGACAAAATTAGTCTTAGGGTTAAATCAAATAATTATAGTTGCATAGTTTAAATGGATTTTAACAGTCTCTGCTTTAAAAAAGAGTTGGACTTCCTACACTTCAATATTGAACTCGGTGTCTATTTAAGTTCGGCGATTGAAGTTTTGTCGATCATTATAACAGTAACCCTCAACATGGTGTTCACAAAGAATATCGTTTGCGAATTCTGCACGATCTTCTTATTCGGTTTAAGTTTAGTATTTGCTGAAGAAAATCTTAACAGGTAAGTTGACAGACCACGTTTAATTTTATATTTCGACCGCGAATCGATTTCGGGATACAATAGACATAGACAATAGATAGACAATAGACATAGACAATATATAATAAAACAGTAAAATAAATCTGTTTGTTCGGGCTAATCTCCGAAACTGCTGGACGGATTCGAATGAAACTCTTTTTGGTGTACAGATACTAAGCTTGGTCAACATTTAAAACACTTTTTACTCACGAAAAACGTTTATTCCTACGGGAAATTCAGTAATATTGTATATGGCAGAACAACGTTTGCCGGGTCAGCTAGTAGACAATATGGAATTATGTGTGTTGCTAGATAGGTTATTTTCTTTCAAATAAAAACTGTTTTTTATACTTTTCAGTACTACGGTAGTAGATGATGCCGTGAAAGGAAATTGTTCGTGTGGTGGGTTTCCAACTGCTGTACCTGAAGCAGAGAGCGCACCGTTGTTGGCTCAATCGCCGGGACTGGTAATAAAATGTGATGAAGAAGGCGAAACTACATGCAAGAGCCTCTGTTTAGCACTGGCGACTGCGACAAAAGCTAAAGGACCAGAGATTTTATGTAACCGGCTAAAAAACGCTGATGAGTTAAAGGTGAGGTGAACAATTTTTTATTAAAACCATATCGCTCAGAGATATGATTCTGACGTATTTGGATTGTTTTGCAAGTGCGTATGAAATTTAAATACTGGCGCCCAATGCTCCCAAAATAAAAAAATGTGGTTAATATTTTCGACTCATTATTTATTCATTATTTTTCAATTGACTCATTATTTATTCATTATGTAGTTCATTATTAATATCGAGTATGTAATAGGTATTATTCCTTAATTTATTGCAGTAGGCATTAGAAAGAATCTCTTGGTTAGCTTATGATATGTGTCAACAATAATTATTAAATGACACCTGTGTGGGGGACTCAGAAATACACACAGACTTTTAACTTAAGCAACCAATAAAAACAATGCAAAGTGGTCAGTGGTCGCCTATAGACATTTGCATCATAAAAGAATCGCCATGGCATAGCCTTAGGAAATTTTAAATACTATGGTAAGAACTTTAATTCACGTTTTTAACATAATGGATTTATGGAAGATAGGCCGCGAACCGCTCGTATGAAGGTACTATCGCCAATTGGAAAAACTAATGTTTATACACAGTGTTCCTATGTAAACTTCATATTCAAACTAATGGCTAAATGGCTTTTGAATTGTTTTCAGCTTTCCGCATTCTTCAAAGCATGTGACAAGCCGTGGATTTATGCCGGTATGACAGCTGAGGAGTCATTATGCTGCGAAAATGCCTTGGTCAAAACCTGCGCCTCTGCAGTTTCAGCAGAAAAAGTTAAATCCACTACTACTATAGACATAGCTATGTAACACGGGTTCAAACCAAATGCAATAATATAATTATCAGTGATTTAATTAGAACGCCTTTTGATAAACTGTTATTTGATACTGAGCGCATTATTAAAATCAATAAATATTGAAAAAAGATCTGTTTCATTCGAATCCTTAAAGTATGTCTTTTTAACAAAAAAGAAAGCGTGTATTAACGACACCCTCTATACAGTGAATCTTGGTTTAGGGCAATGAGTGTAGAAATATATTGTTTTGTGACTCATAAAAGATTTATGATGATATTGCCTATTTACATTGTTAGGTATTTACACAATAAAACGTCACACATTTGTATTTACAATGTTTATAATTATATGTACACTACCGTAAGAACGTGTAAAAACTCATAAGTTACAAGTCTTTAATTGGAATTCCTATTGATACAAAATATTTTTAAAAATACAACAAGAATGGATAAGCCAACAGCCGGAAATGTTATAAAAACAATTGCAAGCTAAGCTTATCCTATGGACCCATACACAAACATCTTGGTTTTTGCATACACATTCTTAGTTTTAATGCTACAAATACTTCGCTTCACCGCGTGAAAACCTAGAATTTAAGTCTTGAGCTTTCTTAATGATAGATTTCTTTTGTGCCTCGTCGAAACGGTTGGCCTGCAAATCAATGTCTCGATTGAAAGGGCGTCGCTCTTTCTTATCATCGTCCTTTTCCTCTTTCTGTGGGAAATAAAAATAAATTATGTACATAGATACACACAGTACAATACAGATTGCATCGACCTAATGCCAATTTAGATATTTTATGTTAATGACATATTATATTACTGTCGTAATATTTGGGATATAGGATCCTACCTTTTTCTTCTTCTTGAGTTTCTTCTGATGTAACTCCAGAAGGCTTTCTTCCCTTTTATGCTTCTTTTTATGTTTCCTAAAAAAATATTGCGTATTATGCATATGAGATATTATACTATCGATTACACTTATCAGATCGCAGATTGGGTGAGGTATCTAATGACATATTAATGTTTCGTACCTAAACCACAAAAACTGTACCTGGTATATGTTCCGCTAAAAATGTTCCGAAAGCAGACATAGCCGCGTGCCCACCCACATTTGCTTCGCGAGGACGTACCTCGCTAGTGTGACGCAGCTTGAACCAAACATTGTTGCTTTTGTCAATAATTAAAGAAACATCACGTTTGTCGCGCGCAGTCAAGACAGTCATATTATACATCACTTGGTCGGGTTTATACAATCAGAATCGGAAAAAGCAGTTCCGACTTCTTCTGCGGGACTATTTGCACCAAGGAAGCAGCCTCGGGCTCGAGTTTACTGCTAGCAAAGTGGTGGTGCGGCCTTTTGGAATTTTTGTATTAGACTAGTAGTGAACTAAATTACGAATCAATGAAATAAAATGCGCACAGCGTGTGAGCTATGATAACATTTTCAAAAATTTACCACTAGCTAATGATTGTCGCTATTATCGTGGGTATATGTGTGTGATGATATCATTATTTTTGAGCGATATAAAACTCACTTAATAGACTTCTCTTGTTCCTCATCCCTATTGGCAATGTGCCGTGCGCGCGCTTCCCGCTGCAAGATGACGTCAGCGTCCTCTTCCTTAGCTATACCCGCTGCTTTACGAGCCTTTTCCTCGGGCGTGTCGGTCCAAGAAGATCTGAAACGTTAACCGTTATCTTTATATTCTTTGGTTTAATGGAAGTTGATTTATATTTGTATATATGTATTTTTTATTGTAGAAGGTAGCGAACGAGCAATCTGTTTACCTGATAGTATGCGATCACTGCCGCCAATAGACTTTTGGCATCTAACAATTAGATCGTATCAGGACAAAAAAAATGTTCGCTTCATATGTAAATATTGCTGGCAACCACGCCTCTCCTAAACTCCGAAAAACGCATATTTATGGGAGTGGCGGTGTTACCTCATTGTTCGCTAATCAACCATATTACATATATTGATTGATACAAGGAATGAAATAATCTCCCAAATTTAGGCTGTAACAATAACATAAATAATTATTTACCTGTCAGACATATCTGGTCCAGCCTTCGCCCTAAAACTTCGTGCTTCCAATCCTAAATACTTAGCTTTGCCCTCAGGCAACTCTAACATCCATTGCTCTCGGGATTTCGCCTTTGAATCACTTAAAGAATGCCCATCAATACTTTTTATTTTCATTTCGAGAGCACGTTCCTCCAAACGCTGATGAGCATCAGATAATTTCGTATCTGCGCCTACAGGCAATGGACCGTAACCCACATCTTCATCTGAACTTTCATACTGAATCACATCTCTACTAGTTTCTGCAAGTACTTTTCGCATGTCATCTGATAATGATGGGCCTGTAAAGTGAATAGCATGTATGTGTAATGAAATATTATATATATACATATAAAAAAGTCAATATCCCTCATATTATCATGGTCTTGTGATTAAGATACAATGATACTGATACCATACACTGACTATCCCACAATCAAACGCCAGGCAAGCATAGACAATGATAGTATAAAAAATTAATTAAAATTTGGTTTGTCTACAGTGCTTGAGTATTTATATTTTTAAAAATAAAAAGAAATACTGTCTGGTGACAAAAAAAATCTCTCTGAGAACCTCTTCCCAGCAATAGAAGTAATAAATTGTAATAAATGTTTGTGAACAAATTAACGTTATTACCTATATTTTTGGACCTTTGTAAATGAGGTGGTAATGCTGGCCCTTCAACATCTGATGAGTTCTGTACATATCGCTTTGCTAAATGTGGAGGCAATGCTGGCCCACAAACATCTTTGTTCAACTTTTCTTGAGAATTTGACTTACTTCTATTTGTTGACCGTTTTAATTTATGTCTCAAATCTGTAGGATCTATTTCAATAGGATCAGAATCACTTAATATTTCTCCTTCTTCACTGCTATCCTTTTGATTGCATTTTTGGGTAGATGTGACTTCCGTAGTATCTGCCAAGTTAATTGTTTCTATTTTCACATTATCTTGTATATCTGTTGTGCTACTCACTTCAACAGATGCATCACCTTTTTCTTTATCAGACTTTGAACTCTTTTTTTTGTGTTTCTTCTTGTGTTTTTTTCTTTTAGTTTTATGTAATTCTTTTTCTAAATTTAAAAGTTTAGCTCTAAGTCTTTCATCATCCGAGGAATCTATTTCACTTGATTCTTCAGATTTACTCTTCACTATTGCTGGAATCATATTATAGTATGACCCAGGTTGTACTTCTATGGATCCATCACTTTCTTCATTCACCTCAACAACAACTGGACTCTGAACTTTCTTTATTTCTGAGGCACTTGGTTTATGGACTTCTGAACGCTTTTCTTTTTCAGGTGATGACGATTTTTTTTCTCTTGGCTTACTATCAGCTCTTTCTGGCCTTTTTTCAGTTTTAGAAATTATACCTTTTATTTCTCCCTTGATATCACGATTTGTAATTGGAGATTTCTGAGTTCTAACTCTTGAACCTTTATGTCTATCTCTACTACTACTCCTACGATCTAATGGTTTTGATCTACCTCTAGAATCCCTATCATGTCTAATTCTTTCTGGGGACCTTCTACTTCTGTCTCGTGAATATCTTCTTCTAATAGGTGAATGTCTAGGAAACCTATGCCTATCTCTAGATCTCCTATCATGATTATTACGTTCATCTCTTTTTCTTTCAAGGTCCCTACGATATCTATCACTATCGGACCTTTCATTTGGTCCTTTTTGTCGATGTCTTCCAGATGATTTTAAGTCTTCTTTTCTACTAGAATGCTTTTCTTGATCGTCTTGGGGCTTTGAGCGACCTTTGAATCTCCCGGTCTCTGAATCACTGCTTGATTCATCGGATAGCATATTGATACCTAAAACCAAAAAAAGGGTTTAACTTAAACAGGTTTAAAAAAAATTACCATTATACTATTACTGTACTTTTATTTATGTAAATATATACACTTGATTATATTATTTGCTTCTTAATCATACATTGTTATTGGGACTAGATTTAGAACATCTTGGCAATTTTTTTTGCACTATAGCGTATTGATTTTAGAACTCCAGCAGTTGGGATGCCTTTTAATGACTGTCTCACACTGGATTGCCATACAAGGTCTTTTAGAATTTGTCTAAGAATAACAGCACAATCAATATCATATGCGACTGCTCGGAGGACATCCTCCATATCCTGCTGGGGTCCCCCATGATTCCAGAATTTGACAATTCTTTGTTGAGGAACCATTGGCAACTGCATGAGATGGTGAAGTTTTGTTTCGGGATGCAAATCTTGATGGCACTGAGCATCACCCATCGGAAAATCTACGTAGGCGTGGAAATGCTGCAAGATGGGTCTGTACAACTCTCGAAAATTATGCAATTGAGGTTGGACTATATTCCTGACTTTATTTTTATTTTCCCCAAATGTCATTCTAAAGTCACCGGCATAGCTCAAATTGGATATTGCAAAATAAAAATCATATTCTGAAAAGGTTTCAGGCAATATAAGGAGTGCAGTGTGAACGGCAGACCTTAAGTTGGATTGCAGAGCACTTTGGAGCTGGGAGCTGTTTGTTTGTTTGATGATCTCAACTGGCTTGTGCAGTCTCCCTGCAAGGTACAAGTCGTTCCAGTCTAGCAGATCCGCAACCAAATCTTTTTGGGACACTACACCATACTTGATCGTAACGTTCTCTTCTTTGAGCTCCACTAGAGTGTTAAAGTACACTTTAGCACCCCATTTCTCCTGGAATCTTGCAACAAATCCTTTGCCCAAGTATCGTAGCGCGGAGTAATGTGACGGATTCATCTCGATGTTAGCACCGTGCCATCGGTACGAGTTTTCGACGCAGTAGATCAAATCGATCATGTTGTGCTTTTTTTGGTTACCTATCTGCGGTTTGACAGCTGACCCGTACGCGAAACAGAATGTGAAATTCTGAGGAAATTTCGACAGAATCCTGTAGTATAATGGAGATATATCTCTCGCTACGCCCACTGCTTTGGCTACTGTAGAAGCCATGCTTAAAGTTATTGTTATGAAAGAGTAATCTTCTGACCTGTAGAAATTTAGGC
Organism: Polygonus leo; assembly: GCA_018250455.1. Lineage (NCBI taxonomy): Eukaryota > Metazoa > Arthropoda > Insecta > Lepidoptera > Hesperiidae > Polygonus > Polygonus leo. The sequence continues at coordinate 14,722 of DWNR01001062.1, forward strand.
ACGTCAAAGAAAGACGTATTACGTCGCTCGGCGACACAATTCACTTCTTTACTATTGATTATTTTAATGTTACTGTTGCTTAATTATAGACGATAATCCTTACAAGTATTATAACCATAAAACACTAACAACACACTAATTATATTTCAAAGCTTCGTTTTGAACATTTCTTCAGTACCTCTCCGTTAGGCTTCGTTTCGTATGTTAGTGATGTGCTAATCTAATCGATTACTTATATCGTCGACTGAAATCGATTATGATAAATAACCGATTTCGATGGATTTTGAAAAAAAATGTTATTTTTTTATATTTTATACTAGGTGATTCGTCATGCATTATCCTGTTTTAATTATAAATACAAAACTTTCTTATTTTTTCTCTAATAAGAACTGTCTTCTGGGAATAACAAATACAACAAAAAAAATATTAAAGAAATTTGTCTAGCCGTTCACGCGTGATGCCATGACCATTAATAGTGATTCATTTTAATATATTATATATAGATGATAAGTTACTTGAATTTTGCCTAAAAGCTATTTCCAAAATTTAAAAAAGGCACAAAAAAGTAAATTGTTATATTTAGAGATCGCATTGCATTAAAAAATGGTCAAAAACTGATATCTTTTCTACGAACCATATGATGGAAAAAGGTCACAATCAGATGAATGACGACAGTTTTGATAGAGTGAGTGAGAACATGAGAAAACTTTTTACACCTTCTTTAAAGAACAAACAATAACTGTAATAAACTTTCAAGCATATAAACAAAATAAAAGTATTATTGAATACAGAGGACCATGGAATAAATATTTTACAATACAAAATAAACAATTAATTCATTTAACATTCTATAATATGATTATGAATGATTTGGCTTTCGATTCCTATCACTGTGGTCGATCAACCAATCAAACCGATCAACCAATTTGTAATGAGTTCTTGAATGGGGAAGTCACTAAATAATGGTATCAGACACTAATACTTTTTTTGGCTTCGATTCTTTCTTTTTGGGTTTATGAAGTTTTGTTTAAAAATTGGAATTTACTTTGAAATCATCGTTGAATCATCATTGTATCTTTTATGAAGCGAAAATTTGTTCAGTCTGTTCTGAGGTTATTGCAGTGATTGATTATGTAAATATTTATGCATTCTTATTCCTGTAAGGCATATTGTAATATTCATCGCTTAGTACAACACTGGACGTGTGTGCTACGATATTTTCTTCTAGTCTGTGGTAGCTGATTTGACTTTGTCAATCAATATGTCAATTCATTATGTTAAATAGCAGTGCTGTTTGCTGTTACTGTTTTGCAATTTGCAATTTGTAATCGCTGATCTTTCTGTGACAAATACCCATTTCTTTAGGATTAATCAACTGAAAATTCTATTTTTGAACAATAATGTCTAGCGCAGACAGAATTGATTTCGAAATGGAGGTAGAAGTGGAGAGTGCGTCGTCTGGGCCACCGGTGGAGCTGCCGAACCCCACGTCTCCAGCGGCTCCAGCTCCGGGCGGCACCAAGAGCGTGGTGGTGACCACCGCAACATCTGGCTCAGTGACCGTGTCGTTGCACCCCCTTGTAATCATGAATGTATCGGAGCACTGGACTCGTTTGAGAGCACAAGAAGGATCTC
>DWNR01001063.1:0-16356 GCA_018250455.1 Polygonus leo
TTATAGTTTTGTTGTAACCCTCTTAATTATGAATAAAGTAGTTGTCATCCAATCTACGTCGTTTCAATACTATTACAGTACACAAACTTTTTGTTACAAAAATTATGGAAAAAGTCGAAATCCGATTAAAACGTATAACTATAACCAGTTTTAAAAGAAGATGGAATAGTTTAAATATTCCCGCGTAATTATATGTCATAGACAAAAGATAGATACTGTATTAATTTTAGGCGGTGTGCTTACTATCATGGTGAATAAAGTAATTAAATATTTTTTTATTATTTTAACTTATTAATAAATCTTTATTGAGTTTGTGAAATATAAATAATAATTATAATAGTGATCAATATGAATAAAATTCATTTGGTAAATAATATTTTTAGATTTTATGTCTTCATTTCATTGACATTACAAATGTTCTTTACTGGCAACAATTTTTATTATCGATTCGATAAGTACCTACTTGTTTCGTAACAGGTCCATTTTTCAGGCACTCAGTATTTTCAAAGTTAGTTTAAATTTAATAAAATGTACCACCAACTGAGCAAGATCTCCGGCAGGCTCGTAAGTGCATCGCACTTGCAGTCGCCCCTGTTTCCAGTTGTAAGTATTACTAATCATAATTTTCCTACTACACCTAAAACTTTGGTTTTGATGAAAACGTGACATGATTTTGTTACTAGGCACCAATTGCTTTGCAACGGGTGGAGCCCCCAGTGATCCAGTACAACACGGCTCACATGACCACCGTGACCTCGGCCACAGCTGCCGCTGCCAGTTCTGGAAAGATGATGCCTGGCACCAACATTCCCTACGCGCCTCTTCCAGAGACCATCCGCAAACGTCAGGAACTGTTCCAGGTATGTTATGAAGTTCCATAAATATACAAAGTACGGAATATACATTTTAAATTCATAAAAATTTTGATACTTATCTATACTTATAGGCTAAGGTCATTATTATAAACAAGCAGCCGCATACAAGCAAGCAGTTTTTTCTTCCTAATGTTGTATTATATACCTTCATGTAAAGGTATCAAGATAAGTGCTACGGTGGGGTGTCAAATGTGATCAAATTGAATTAATTGTTTGTAATATTATTCGTATATTAAATAGGAATCGCCTCATGAAATGAGATACCGCTCAATATATATAAACAAGAATTTATATTTTTGTGTCTATCAGCTAAATCTTCGTTCACTTGTATGCAATTCCATTAACATGTTAAAGACTGAAATTGCAAGTAATAGTACAATATGAAGTATATATAAATGTAATACAACTTGTGCAGTTCGCTCGGGAAAGTAGCACCAACCTCATAATCCTATGAAGCCTGTTATTGCGTTTTGGTCTTGGAGAGATGTAATGTTAGTTATACTTACAAAGAAGGTGCACATCTTCCATTGTGAGGGGTAGAGACACATCTGTGGTCAACTTCACAGCACACTACAGTAGGCACAATTGAATCATACTTAAGAGTTGAGTACAAATTTGCGGAGCAGCACTGACCACTTACCATCAGGCGGAATACATGTACCATGTACTCTTTTGCTACCTTTATATTATAAATAAATAATTATTTATTTACAAAAAGTAAATAAACATTACAGGTTATCTTAACCTATTTCATTTAATTAGTGTCAAACCAATTTCATACTCACTAGTTGACACTCATATTCACTAGCTAGCTTGCTAGCAAAATACAGCAGATGTCGAATAAAATAAACCTAAGTTATTATTCCAAGTTAGCACACCATTGAGTAAGATCAGCGCACAAAGTATCTGTGATTTGCTTACAAAAGCCAATCTATGGGAGGGGACTACAAACCACTCATGCCGATGTATTCAATTGTTATAGACGGATTGTCAACAAACCTATAACAATAACAGGTGCTCCGATACAAGAAACGAGTAATTGGCGTGTTGCAAAATTATTCTCAAAATATATATTCTAAGGGTACGGAACCATAATTTGCGAGTCCGACTTACATTTGGCCAAGTTTTAGACGTGTCGTAATATTTTTCGTACAAGCTTTAAAAGAAATATACCCAGACGCTTAAGTACCCATAACCCGGTCATATAAATAAGAACAAATACAAACATTTAACGTAACACTAAATTTCAGCTGTAGCTCTAAACTCTAAAAGGAAAACCAGGCTCGCTTTCTCACTACATATATAAAAATATATGTAGTGATGTAAATCTTGCCAAAACGAGATTTTGGTGATATTGCCAATTAATAAGATGACGGAACCTATCCTGATAATAATACATTGTGAAATCTGTATAGATTCCCTCCTAAGAGGTACCACTACTGCAGAGCAATTGTTTTAGTTATAAGTGTCTTGGCATAGTTACTACTTTCATTTGTATAAGAAGCACCATCTCAGACCTCAGGTATTGCAATACATGCACACAATGCACATCATCTGTGGACTTCAATCTTATTTGAAATTGATTACAGTTGCCCATGGATAAAGGTGACTACTTACTATCAGAGGAACTGCAAGACAATTAAATAGTATAACTCATAGTAATCCACTATTGAATAGTCCTGTTAAAAATAATATGTGGTAAAAATTTATTTCTTTTTTAATGTCTTCTATATAAGTAAATAATAAACAAATTATTTACAAACCTACATCAATCAACCAGCACATAAATATTAAATTTAGTATCAGATTTCATGATTATTATTTATTTTTTACAGAAAGAAAATGATGTGCCTGTGTTCCTGAAAGGAGGTCCGTTTGATGGAATTCTGTACCGTCTTACCATGGCTCTCTGCATTATTGGTGTCATGGGAGTCGCACACACAGTCTACAGCCATGCTGTCCCAAAGAATAAGTAAACCAGTTAATGTTTAACGTATTCAATCTAGTTGCCTGAATTATAGAATAAAAATGTGGAAATAAAGATTTAACAGCCCTATATTTCTTTTCTTAAGTTAACAGCCTACTGTGAGCTAATAAGTACTTATAATTTATTTATAAGAATAAAGTAAAGTAAGTACTAGCAAAATCAATTGAATTATGTATGTTTCAAAGTATGTACAAAGAATTAAAGAAATAAATTGTTAATGTCATTCATTTAATTCACACCTAGCCCATAATGTTGGTTAACATTTCATTAACAGTGAAGTTGTCATTTTAACATCACTATTGTTTTGCAGAAACAAATTGTTACATTACGACAAATATGATATTCAGTTATTAAGTCAGTTTAACATGCATAGGACATGCATACCAGCGTTTTACTTTGAACTGATATGCCTTTTTCTTATTCTATAACTTGAACATCATTTAATTTTCGTTGACATTTTTTTTTATTTATATTATACAACTATTTATCAATATTAATCTGTCATAAAAAAATCAAAGTAAATTCGAGCTGTCAGGCCTTTTGTTTAGTTCGTCAATTATAGTATATTAAAATCCATTGTTTCGTAAGAGTAACTATTATTTAGACAATTATACTATGAACCTTTTATTATAATTCAATTGTACCTTCTAAAGGCCGCACGATCAAACTGTTTGAAATGAGCAAGGATAAAGATTAGTCTGCAATTACCGGAGTGTATCAAGCTCGTAGAACTGTTCCAAAATTATTGCATGTGTACCATTCGTACCAATCCACACACATTCCCCATTCAATTCTATAAATCTTAAGCTATGCGTGTCGGTCGAAAAGGTTGGATATAACAAGAGGTCCTTATTGCTTACACATTTGTGACTAGCTTCGAATAGGATTAATGCACAGGACTCCTACCTTACAATAGGTTTGATACAGATAGTGATACATGGGCGCAGTGACCAACTGGTGAACTGCAAGTGCGTTTGTGATGTGAAGTAGGTAGTCACAAGTATTACGAAATATGCGGAATACAATCAACACTTTTTTTGTCTAAACGTAGCAGATTTGACGATGAGATGTGCCATCTACCAACGCCATGCCATGGACACAAACATGTAGCAAACTGAAGTTAACATTTTTGTCTATCTTGGCTGAATATTGAATCTGAAAGCTGCGTCGCTATTGATTCGGCTTTGGCGGCTCAATCACGAAGACCTTTCTCTAATCTCTGCGTTATGAGAGTGTTCCTTGATTCGGGTTTAAAAATCCACCTTAGTATGAAAATATACCTATATTGAATAATGTTTATACCTATTGGACATTTTAGGGGAAGACAAAATAAAACAAATTATTGCCAATAAAACATATCTATTGCCCATGAAATAACACACTGGCTGATACGATAACACCATTTAGCAAATATTTGATACAACATTTATAAAGAAAGCACTAGGCTACATTTTATATTTAATGATAAATATATCTTTATTTGATCGTTTAACGAAAATTTAAACAGATACCATTTTTGTCATGTATATAAAATATAATGGTAAGGAGAAACAAATGCTTATCAGGTACATTTTAAATATAGGATTTGGGAAATAATATAGGTATATTGAAAATATAATTATTTACAGAGGAACAAACGCTTAAAAATATCTATCAACAATCAAACTACAAAAATAACATAGAACTGATTTTTAAAGTTCACAGAATAATTTATATATTTTAGCATTAAAGTGAGATTCTATAACTAGATTTACGTGAACCCCTTAACATAAGTAAATAAGAACAATCAATTATATTATATACGATAGATATGTTATCTGTATTCTAAATGACGATTGAAATGTGTGCCAAACGAGTTCAATGAGGAATTTTATACTTATCGCACTCCTGAAGAAAATGAATTGCCATCACTTTGTCTCTTTTGTCTTTCACGTGATACTAACTATTCCTATAAGTACATTTTGGTCCAAATCGGACCTGTTTGTATCTTCACTTTGGAGCCTTAGTAACATATCTACTGTTTACAATATCATGAGAACAATATAATATATAGGTAGCTCAAATAATTAATTAATTTTTGAACTCGATGTTATATTTCTTACAGTGCTAACAATACTATTATAAACATTTAACTGTGAAGTTTGTTAACAAACAATCGATCAGATTACCTATTCTTGAAAATAATTCCAATACATTGGAATCGGAATTGCCAAGAAAGACGACGTTTCGTATCCTCGAATCCAATAATTTTAAAGTAAACAGCCGGTTTTAAAGTGAACTAAATCAACATTGCCTGCAAAATGCATTTAACGGCTCCAGGCGGTACACATCAACGTGTGGTAATAAATAGTGCTGGATTGAAGAATACGAACCGTAAACTCTCTTGGAAAATTCGATTCCGATCTATTAGAATAATTTTCAAGAATAAGGGCCCAGATTGTAATAAGTAATAACGCACAATATCTGTAATATCGCCAAAAACATCTACTTACCTAAACATTCATGTGCCTGAGCACATGTTATTTTAATATTATTATCAATAATGTTCCCTACTGATGAATGAAATACAACATCACAATTTTATTTTATAGCATGCCGAATACATATATTTTCTACTTATAGTAAAGCAGGTAATAACTCATCTAATGTTTATCAATTTAATTTAAAAATAGAGAACTTAATTTATCCTGTAATTAATTATAATGATATAAATATAAAACTTCAATGATATTCTATCCGTGATGCGGCAGAGTGAACAGAGTATTTAGGTGATATTGATCGAGCATTTTGACCTGGAAGCCAAGTCAATTACACGTTAATTCTGAATCATCCTCAATCATCTACTAGATCTAATAAAATGACTGTAAGAAGCAGGTTGCTTTAAGCGGATATTTATTATCACGTTAATCATAAATTAAATAAAAAAACGTATTTTTTGCGGGAAGTCCACCTTATACAGATTGATTCTAAATATGTTTTTAACGATCACCATATAGGGTTTCGTACTAAAACAAGCCACGCATCTTACTAAGCCTAACAGACATGAACTTCGTTTAAGGATCAGCTAATATTTTGTAGTAGATATATGAAACATGTTTTATACATCATAATACCCGCCTAATACAAGACAAGAGCTATTTATAACGCATAACTAAATAATTTATGTGTATATAATTTCACTAAGTATAATATTAATTCTATTACAATAACAGAAATATCTAAACATGGAAGTTTTACATAAATTAATATTTCATTGTAAAATTAAGCCCTATAATGTTTACGCTACTGCTTATCAAATTTTTAGATCTAAAGTTTAAACTAATTTAACAAAATGCATCTTAAAACAATTAACCAGCATGAGGTCTAGTTATATAAAGGAACTCTGCTATTAAACAGTTCTATTAATATTTAAACGAATACCTATGTAAATAAACATCAGGTGAGGCTAAAAACTAGCTACAAATGGAGATCTCAAATTATCCCATAAAAATCAAGTATCAAAAGTAAGGAACTCAATAAAATTCATTTGAAATAGTACGTCTAAAATATAACAGTTTATTATTATGAAATTCTTAAAGGTCATGTCTCTCATTGTTCATAGCAATTTAAATAATCTCATTAATGTTTTGAGCGTGTCTATGTAGTCCAATTTGCGACTCGAATATAAACGAATTAAAACCCAGATCAATAAAATTTAAGTATATTCCAAAAGACGTTATTGTGGATAAGTGTATCGTTGGAGCACTCGATAAGTGAAATTTTGCCATTTAGTTCGATAAGTACCTATTATAATATATGTATAATATATATATATAAATAAAGTAGGTAGCTATTCTTTAGTTATAGAAACTTTGTTCTTAATTTAATGTTAATAATAAACCTGCCGTAACATTGTCTTAGAGGAAGAATTTATGAAGAAATACTTTTTACCGTACACAATTCCAATACACTTATACACTTCCAATCAAGAAAAATTAGAGCGTATGAAGACTAATGTAATAGCTAGACGTGTAGGATGTGATCTAATCACTCGAATGTCCAGAAAGAAAATTAATTTGAATGAATCTAGGTAAGTAGAGTCGGAATTTTATGTAATTTCTAAAAATCAAATACTTTAGATATCGAAACAGAACAGCCTTAAATTTTCAGGATATACATTATTAGGTAAATTAGGATACATTTGGACATATACAGATTTTAAGACAATTTTAGGACAGTATATTAGACACATATTCAAACTTACGCCATTACTTTAGTGTAATTTTATAGTAATAATATTGATATAAATAAATAAAATAGGGTTATTACTACGAGTACATCACCTTTCGATCTTAAAACTGAATAATTGTAGAAATTATTATATTTTAACATATACAACACTTAAAGAAAGGATTATTTACCTCCATATCAGTGATAACATTCTAAATTCAGTTCTGGAATGAAAACGTTAATTCGTAAGCGTTTTAATGTTCGATGTACAAGATAAAAGCGATAAGATACCTATAGCTGAATAGATAGTTACAATAAAATTATGCACAAAGATATAAATACAATAAAATTACAGAAATAGGCGACGTTTAAATATATTACTCCTTCGTATATTTTTAAACGGTTTTAATTGCTACAATATGCGTATCAATAACATTATTATAGTCGCCATTTGGTTTCAGACATACATTTTCTGTTAATACGCATATAAAAATACTCATACACTCTACAATTCTAAAGTCCGGGCTACTGGGACGCACGGAAAAACGCCCAAACACCCAGGCACCAAAACAGATATACCATTTAATAATTTAGATTCGGAAATGTAATACATATTACAAATATCAAATATGTATATAACAGATGATAAAATAAACTTTGCTGATCAAATACGAAATAAACTACAAATATAATCAGAAACATTAACTCTGACGCCATGTCATCAAACAAAATAATCTGCATTGTGATTCACAGAGCACACACATATCCCATATGCAACAAACGTTGAACACTGTGTGGATATGTGGTAATGATAAAATAAATTCTTTATAAATTCTCTAAATTGTAAGCTTTCCCTACTTTCTAACGTTTCTCATTTAACAAAATGGTTATAGTTATATATCAAAGTTTTATGTAGCATCGTTAGTAATGCTTTACTTGATAAATTAATAAATATTAAATTTAATTAATAATATTATCTACGTCTAATAGCAATCGATCTACAAAGCACGCATAATATATGGTGCACTTTTCTAATTACGTGGTCGCACATTTACTTATTACGCACCAAAATGACTAACATTTACACTTTTTCGAAATATTTCAAAGCACACAATAATAATAATAATCAGCTGAGAATATACAATTAAGTGACGGGCCTCGGTCGAGCTGGCAGAGGTGGTGGTGCCCCTTGGCGTGCTGGAACGGGGGGCGGCGGGCCCGCTGAGGGAGGAGGTGTGCTGCTCGGCGGCGGCGGGGGCGGAGCGCACGTAGGCGGTGGCACGCTAACAGGCGGCGGGGAAGTGACCGATGGCTGAGATACTATTGCCGCAGTGTTCTCTGGCGGAAGTGGCGCAGGCCTGGGCGGTGGCGGCCGCGCCGGGGTCACCGCAGGTGCTCTCGATGGAACCAAAGGCGTGGGAGATGGCGCCGGTGGTCTGCTGGGCTGTTGTCTACGTGGTGTAGGCGGAGCAGACCTTAGGGGACGTTCCAGAGGGATCTCACCGAACAACGGGACCGTATTATTGGTACACAAGCCTACTTCCGCTTTTACGATTTCTATCCAGTTAGGTGACTTTAATGTTATGCCGAGCGGAATCGAACAAATTGTCATGTGCCCTTTTTGAGCTGCTGCTAGAGCGTGTTGGCCGTCCCTAAAAGTTATGCTCAATGTGTGTTCATCAATAAAACGTACTAATGTAACTTCGCCAATTGTTGCCAACTCCTGCAATACAGCTGCCATGATATTATCATCAAAGACTGCATCATCACCGTCAATGTCGTCTAACGGTTGTACAATAATACTAGCATCAGGGGGACCGAGATCGCTTACGACCTCATAGAACACTTCCATACATTTTGTGTAACTCACTTGAAGTACTTCGATTTCCAAAATGGCTATAACTGGTCTATGATCGCTCTGTTTTAATTCAGCTCGGCCATAATGCAGCAATTTTCCTGCCGACAATTCTGTGGTAGTTTCAGGATCTATGGTATGCTTTCTGCTTCTCCATAGGATTCGATCGGTCCAAGCGGGAGCCCTGCATTTCTCACTGGTGTCGTAATCATCGCTAAAGAGATCATATTTATAAGTAGGAAGAAATGTTACTTCCCCTTCAAAACAATTTTTAAAGACTAAACCCTGTGATTTTTGTCTCAATAGTTGATCTTGCTCCAAAAGCCGCTGTATGTTATTTTGGGACGCTAATAAGCGTGTTTCATCTTTATCTAAGTCTATGCGATAATTGAAATCGCCACACCAAAATACGTAATCGTGAGAATAAAGAGAACGACCCATTGGGAAAGCGACTTTTCTGGTTATCTCTGTGTAATCGGCATTACGTTCAGTTACTTGTGATTGACCAGCAGCGAAGTGAGCGCACACAAAGCATAGTGAAGTTCCATAGATCACCATGCGTATTGCTACAGCGCCTTTATTGCCCGTGGCGCCACCGAGACCAGTTTTAACTGAATCCAGGGCAACATCTCTTATATGTGGTATCAAATCTTTTCTGACAAATACAAATAGACAGACTCCCACTAATTGGTGACTCGATAAAAGAGTGTATGAAGCATCTCTGGCAAGAACTTTCTCTAATTCTTCACTCCAAGCTTTCGCATTATCAGAACTGGCAGCCATTATATTACTAGCATTCAGATCAACTATTTCCTCAAATCCTATGGCAAAAATATCTGATGGATGATCTTTCAAATTAACAGTGTTCACTAGAGCAGAATTAGGACAGTCTAACAACCAATCTGCCAGAGATACATCTTTGTATGCAAGACTTCGGAAATGTTTACCACCATTTACATTATAAGTACCAATTGTAATGCGTATACTTGAAGGCTGTGTAAATTCACTTGCCCTTCGGCACATTTCTCTTAGCACTGCTGTTGAAGTATGCAATATATTTGAAGGCAAAAGTATTCTTGTTCGATCTGCTAGTTCTGAATTCAAAGTTGATCCCAATAATAATATATCAATTGCTTCTTGCTTAGAGTTATCAAGCAAGTTATTTTGAATGGTTCGTGCAGCTGACCTTGCCCCATCAATTAATTTCGAGCCACCCTGGATAGCACCAGTACCAGCGTAGATTTTAGATATTTCATTGCCGTTATTAATCCACATTTGTTTGAACACCTCTTCAAATCTATTGACATTTTGTTTTTTATCAATGCATTGCAGTAACATCAACTGAATAGCTAACATTTCAAGACCAATAAATGTTTGAATGGAATTTGTTCTGTCCAAGCAATCTAAACAATTGGTACGGATAACTCCTTTTTGTACATTATAGATATCTACACCTTTGGCACTAAAAATACTGATATCATCATAGCACTTCTCAATAATTTTCTTGAACCTTGATAAAGCAGTTTCTATGGATGAGGCCCTTACTTCTTGGTGATAATCAAATATAATCTGGTTGACATCACAATGTGCTGATTCATTTAGGTGTTTTTGAAACGCATTACTTAATGTTGCTTCTCCCTCACTGCCACCTATTAGACTGGATCCTAAGAGATTCACAACAATGATCGACCCATAGTTTCTTTTCAACTGAGAGAAGTGTCGATCACAAGCGCTGGTAGATGCATCATATCCTCTGGACATTTTAACTTTATGTGATCCAACCTGAATGCCTGGCTGCTCCCAAAACAAAGGCACGGAACCCCTTGTTTGCACATAAGATGCTACAGAATCATCTATATATATGGCTTGTTCAGTTTCAACAAAATTGGCTACATTGCCATCATCATTGCAACCTCTTACATTGAATCGAGTTCCAGCTCGCTCACAGCTGAGTCGTGACACTAATGCAGCACGAGCCTGTCGATGTCCGACGTAGATAGTGCGAATTTCGACTGACCCACACATGGCTCTAGTAAGCCAATCATCACAATCTATTCCAAACCTTATAAGATGAATGAACAGTGTCCTGTTCCAGAAAAATCTGTTGTCTGGACTAGCACCCTTGCTCTTTCTTTGGGCGCACAGGGTCATATCAAAAAGGTTTTCATTAGATTTGCTTGAGGTCCATGAAAAATAAAAAGTGCCTGAATTTAGAAGTTTCCTTACCTCAGATACTTTGTCCTCGCCTTGCGACTGGTAGAAAAGGGGGAGGAACTGCGTCTGTGTTATTTTGAAGACTTCGGTGTCGCCCACCTTCCCCACGGAGCAGCAACCGGTGATAAGAACGAGGTATAGCAAACAACTTTCCCCAGAATTCAGTTGTAACACGCCTAAGCAGCCATAAGCATCGGCTATCTTGTGATATTGTTTTCGCAAAGTATCGGTTTCTTGTGACGAAAGCGACACCACTGCTTGGGATTCGAACAGTAGAGCTGTGTCTTTATTTCTATGTTGAAGTATTATGCTATATGGATTAGGGGGCAATGACTTCTCTAGGACTTTAAATCCCTTTGACATAGCCATGGTTGCTGTCACAGCTTGTTTTATACGCAGTGCAGAGCCATCCACCCCACTAACACTAATATAGCTCGCTCCAGTCGACAAATAAAATTCTCACAAATGCACCGACCGACAAAGCCACTCGCACGAAAATGAAATTTAATTGTCAGTGTCATGTCATCAGAATGACATTTGATTATTTATTTTTCATCAATCTGTGCTAAGCTTATAGGCGAGTAATGGGTGCGTTCGCACTCTACAGTCTCGATGCAGTTATATGTTAACTTTCGTATGTTTCGCTGTAGGTTTTGTTAGCTATTTTTCTTAGTTAATTTGATTATTTTACCTTTAAATAGTTATTTCAGTTACCAATCCGTAGGTATAATATAAAAATAAATACATAGCCAAATTCATGGTAAACTTAGAATCAGATTTAAAAAAACTTTTATTGAGACTTGACTTATTTTGATATATAGGGGATGCAATTTATGAATATTTTGTTAAAAATATGCAGTAGAACCACAACAAATAGTATAATCTCTTGTCTCTTCAACTAATAGTATGTTCCTAGATATATGGGTGGTTGAACATATATATGTTTCGCCTGAGGAGATGCCACTGTCATATCCATTTCCACCAAGTAATAGTTTATTATTTATTTGTATTTCTATCGGACGTGGTTGTCGGTGACACTAAAACAGCTGGTGGTGGCCCATCTATATGGCTCATAGTCCCTAAGATTAATCTAATCCTATCTAAAGTTGTTTACAGGAGAGCGGCAGTGATCACTTAAAAACAACACACAAAACTTAATAATTAAAATAAAAAACAGTCTGTAATACATTGATTTATTTCTCGTAATAATTTAATGCCTTTTAAAGACTAAAATTAACATATTCTTTGTAAAGAGCAATAGAATCTGTAGGCACAGTAATTATACCCTTGCCTCTCTGAAGATATTCATGGTATATTTCTTTGGCAGCCTTACTGACGGTTGGAGGAATTACGTCAACAGAACTGTCGATAGTGAACGCACTGCTCACTGTCATCGTTATGGGGAGTTGGAGATTGTACTTAGGATTTGATCTTCTTTCAAAGTTCACATATCGCTTGTATCTGTGGAGAAGAACATAATATTAATTCCATCCATATTATGTTATTAACGTTTGTCATCAATTTCTTTAGCCTACATTTCATATAACTGTGATTACTGCTAATCTTTAATAAAAAAAGTTTGGCATTTTTGACGCCTGCGCGATAAGAGAAAACGCTGTACGTATTCTGAATGTGAATGTGAAGTTAAACTTTAAAAAATAATCACCTATCGCTTTAATCTGTATACAATAGACAATTTATAGATTTTTTCATAGCCTCCCCATTAAAACGAGTACATCTACGTGATGAGGTTTTTTGATGTTCATAAAAACTGACATAGAAGACCATATTTAACTTTATGACTTATTTTTTTCGACTTTACAACTGATATTGCCTTTTATGAAACATAATCACTATATTTATGTTTTATCAAAATCACCATAAAGATTTACCTATAAAAAATTAAAGAATTTAAGAGAACTTACAACAACATGTCACGTTTACTCGGCTCATTAAGTTGAACGCTATTTTGCTGCTTCTTCACACGCATCAAGTGGGGTTCCTCGGCGTCCTCGGGGCCCAGCAGTTTAGCCACCAAGGAGGATGGAGACACCAGCTGTCGGGAACTCGGGGTTGAGCTTGTCAGATCGTCGTCCGATGAAGAATCACTGTTTGAACTGTGACAAAGAATATTTATTAAATGGTTTATAAGTTTTTTTTTTCATCAAAGCTAATAGTTAAAATGATATGTTCCACGATTTTGTTTGACAGTAAATAATGTACTGTTTTCCTTTACACTTAAGTCCAAACTTGAAGGACGTTAAAGAGTTTAAACATACATCTCGACATATTGATAGATACATATTCCACAGTGCTTTTTCAACCACCTAAGAAATAAAAAGTTTTTGTGGAAATGAAGGAAAAAGTACAGTATCTCCCATAATAGAAATCGCGATGACCACCGTGACTAAAAATATTTTTAATACACCAAAAGAACACTCTTTTTGTGTGTTAAAAATATACTTTAGTATTTTTTTTATTTCTATTATTAGGCATTAGTATTTTATTTATTTCTATTATTTTTTGTTATAGTATGAACAGGTTGAATTTGAATTTGATTTTGCAGCTAAGGTCTTCGTTATAGGATCCTGTTGGCGCACTTTGAGTATGGAACTCTTTAAGTTTGCTCCTCAACAAAGTTAACATAGGTATGTTAACTTTACCAGGTAGCAGAAACTTTACGTTCGCGCTGGTAACACCGCCACACTCATTGCAGCTGTTTAATTAAAGAGTACTTAAGAAACAGTGAAGCGCATTACTCGCTGGAGTTATTAAAGACGGTGCTAGCGCGACCGCTTATCATAGGGTCTTTGGAGACGCCCGCGTACCATGAACGGGCCCGCGTTCTTACACAGTTTAGTCAATCTTTTGTTTTTCTAAAAGTTGTTATTAAATTTTTTGCGATAATACACTGTTTCTAAAAAAACAAATATCTTCCTATAAGGATTAAAAAATACAGCCCTGTGTGAGTCAGACAGATGGATAGCCATCAGAGTTTTAGTGATAAGGTTCCATTCCTAATTCCTACTTTACCAGGTGCAGAAACTGTACATTCGCGCCAGCACCACTCCTTTTCCCCGCCAGATCCTTTTCTAACAGCCAGTAATAATAATAAATGCAATAATAATAAAAACATTACTCGGTTAAAAAACAGGGTTAAGTTCGCATAATTTGTGTTCTAAACCCTTAAAGCTTGCTACCCTACAGAGATAATGTAAGATAAGGTACCAGGTGTTAGAAGCCATACGTTCGCGTCGATACCACTTTCATTCATTTCATTTCTGAAAAGCACCACTTTATAAAGATAAAATCACATTACTCGCTAGAATTGTTGGAGACGGTGCTAGCTCGGCCGCTAATCACGGGGTTCTTGGAGACGGGGCGGCGCGGGCCACCCGCCACAAACGGGCTCGCGTTCTCACATAGTTAAGTTAATCTTTTGTTTTTTAGAAGTTGTGAATTACAGCACCTTTTACGATAATACACAGGGTCTAAAAATCAAATATCTTCCTATAACGATAAAAAAAATACATCCCTGTGCGAGTCAGACAGAATTCCAAGGTGGTAGAACTCGTTTAGTTCGACCGGGGAGGTACCACCGCCGCCCTCATAATCCTCCGTGAAGCAATTTTTGTGTTTCGGTTTGGAGGCGTGGATGCCGGCTATACTTATGTATGAGACGAACATCTTAGTCCTCAGGGGTTAACATATCTGTTATCACTTAGGTATGATTCAAATGTGCTTGGGATGATTACTGATGTTCGTGGGTGACTACTTACCATCAAGTGGGTTGCATGCTCGTTTGCTACTTTTGTACGATAAAAAAGACACATGATAAGGTTCCATTGGCTCCATTTGTATACAGAATCCTGAAAATTTGCACCAGGTGGCAGTACCACACGATTTCTGACATCTATCTCTGATCCTTATTTCTACTGCTACGTTGTAACGTCTTACTCGCTAGAGTTGTTAGAGAGGGTGCTAGTTCGGCCGATAATCACGGGATTCTTGGAGCCGCCCGTGCGAGCCGCCCGTCGCGCGCCCGTGCTCCACGAAAGTTTGCTATCCTACAGAAGTAATGTACCTTACCAGGTGTTAGAAGCCCTACGTTCGAGTCGGTACCACTGTCACTTACATTCATTTCATTTCTGACATGCCCCACTTTATAATAATAATAAAAACACATTACTCGCTAGAGTTGTTGGAGACGGTGCTAGCGCGGCCGCTAATCACGGGGTTCTTGGAGACGGGGCGGTGCGGGCCGCCCGCCGCGCGCCCGCGCACTACGAACGGGCTCGCGTTCTCGCACAGCGACGGCGCCAGGTCGCGCAGACTGTGCACCATCTGCGATTTGTATTACGTACTTCGATCAGAAATGGTACACTTACATAATATAATTACAGCTTTAAGTGGGATCGAACATTTTATGTGTATATTGGTGAACTTGAAATAAAGAAAACCGTTTAAAATTTATGTTTTTACATTTACCTAAAACGAAATTTTACAACCCATTATTGTCCCACTGCTAGGTTCGGCTTTCTTCTAAGAAAGATATGGATTGAATTGTTAGTTAAAAGTTAATTGATAGGCTTCTCACACCATTAAGATTTTTTTTTACATTCTCTTAAATTTCTTCACGATGTTTTCCTTGATCGAAAAGCATATTATAGTTAGTTGAATTATACCTAGAGCTGACAAGACGCGTTACTATCCCGGAGAACTAAAGTTCCAAATTATCACTAAATGCAAGAGTTGATTTGCGTATGATTATGAGCCTAGCGGAGAAACCTGCCCGGTCGAATTACACTAATTCTGCACCCTGGAAAATCATGTATAACCATGTTTTGACGTGACGTGCTTTGTGAAATTTATGACTTGTATGTGCACTTATCACACGACGTCCCATTTTGTTAAACACTCTGTAGCCTTCGAAACGTAACGTAATTTATGAATGGCCTTAGTATTTTTATTTTAAACCAATAGGTTTAGTTAAAAAAAAACAAAAGTAACCTTAAACTCGAAGCACTCCATGAAGACGGTGTACTCGAAGGGCCGGTTGTGCTCCTGGTAAGGGTCGACCATCTCGAGCGCGCTGTCCCGCTGCATGCCGATGATCTCGCAGCACAGCTTCCGCATCTCGTTGCTGGCCAGCGGCAGGTGCTGGACCACGTCGTCGTCCCACCACTTCGTCAGTGACCTGTGGACATTTTTAATCC
>DWNR01001064.1:0-16349 GCA_018250455.1 Polygonus leo
CCAAATCGGTTCACCCAATAAAAAGTTCTGAGGTAACAAACATAAAAAAAAAAATACAATCAAATTGAGAACCGTCTCCTTTTTTGAAGTCGGTTAATAATAGGTTTTATTGACGTAAAAGTACCATTAACAGTAACATTTATCCACTTTTATACAAATATGTATAACGTAAGCTATATTATGTAGGATATTTATACCTAAATGTCATACATAGCACATGACATTTGTTGTTAATCTTCAAACGCTATTGACCCACGGATGGGGTTCCATATAACACACGAGGGGTAAGGGTAGATTCATCGGCGTATGGATATAACGCGTGTGGCATTAATGAAAGTATGGAACTGTGTGTGTGAGTATTGATAATCTTTTGATGTGTACATCTATTAAAAAAACCGGTCAAGTGCGAGTCTGACTCGCTCACGAAGGGTTTCGTACCATTATCGATAAAAATGATAAAAGAAACACGTTGTTGTATGGGAACCCCCACTTGAATATTCTGTTTTTAGTATTTAGTATTAAACCGGCAACAAAAATACATCATCTTTTAAAATTCCAACTGCCTAGCTATCACTGCTTATGAAATACAGCTTGTTGATAGACGGACACCTTAGTCTTAGTAATAAATTCCCATTTTTCCCTTTGAGTATGAAACTCAAACGATAAGCTGAAAAGTATTTAAATTTTTTGAGGAATGAGCTGAATGAAATGTATGTGCAATAAATGGTAAAATCAGATTCATGATTGCTCGAGACCCTTTAATTCTACCTACTAGTTTTGATAGCTACCTATATGTCTTTTATTAGTTTCAAATAGGATGGTTAAGTAGGTAAAGCCATGGTTAAATCCATCTAAATAAACTTTTATGAATATTTGAACACGACTAATTTAAACTCTCTGTCCTATTGAAGTGGAGAAGCGGCAGTGGTCAAAAAATCAGATGCTTGTTTCTTAAACTTATTAACTCTACAAAATATCGCGATTATTTATACAATATTAACATATAACGTTGTACAATGCAAGATAATATACTTACATGGTTCTACGAGCAATATACCATACAAGGTTCATGTCATACATTATGTAAGTACTTATGTAAGTACTCCAAAATCTCTTCACTGCGGGTATTTCGTATAATTCGCTCAGTTGTGGTTTATTTACGAAACTTGCTGACTAAATTACGATCGCCGTTCCCGTTTCAATAGAAATTTATTCCGCTGCCGAGGGTCCCAAGTTTTCTTTGAGCGTTTTTCGATTA
The DNA here is from genome assembly GCA_018250455.1 of Polygonus leo. NCBI lineage: Eukaryota > Metazoa > Arthropoda > Insecta > Lepidoptera > Hesperiidae > Polygonus > Polygonus leo. The sequence continues at coordinate 1,259 of DWNR01001064.1, forward strand.
TATCCAACCACCCCTGCCCTAACAAATTGGGGTAGGTATTCCATTCTTCGGACCTTTCGTGTTTTTATTTGGTAAATATTTAATATTAATAAGACGTTACACGAATATTTTGGCAACTTCGTTATTTTATTTCGCAAATATTTGCTTTCCGATACGACATCATTTATACGTCTCTCTTGTAAGTACGTCTTTAGTGTTTTCCTCTCAAAGTTATTAAGGGATTGTAACTGGTAATGAACCATCTGCTCGCCATTGGTCGTTAATTTTCTTCAATAAACTTTTATTGGTGGAGATCAAGAAGCTTTTTGATCAGCTTGTTGCACTCAATTAATGACCGTATTGTGATAAACTAGTCTATATATGTTTGTGTAGAATAGTTCAACACAAACATACCACAAAGTAAGATAAGAGAAAATGTTCCATGCTATTTATAGCTGCCTTTAAAAACTGCGACAACTATAAGGCCCAAAAGAATCCTATCTGTTAGGTGGGACTAAGTTACAGATACAGAGAAAATTTCATTAAAATCGGTTAAGTAGGAAAGGTTGGCGTGGACGAAAGTAGATCTAATATAGGTTGAAATAAAAAAATAAAAAAACGTTCATTCATTTTTCATCATTTCATTTTATTTTCATCAATAAAATAAATATTTAAAGTGCCAACATGTTAAAAATTGCGTTCATTGCATAAAATAATTTTCATGTACATGTTAAAACAAATCCAACATTGCTATTTGTATTTTCATACACAACCGTGGTGTTTCAATGTAAATTTTACACACTATTACGAGATTGAAAACCGTACACTCCTTTTTGTATTTATAGTAAAAGCACGCTTCCACGCGTACGTATATCGTATACCTAACTTCTTTTGCGGAGTTCGACGAGTTCGGCGCCCCATTCAATCCTCTAAGCCGGTAGAACGCGCAGGCAGTTGCGAATATGTGAAGCACGTTTGTATAGATTTGGGAGATTCCGGGGGAGGTCCATTGTGCTAACCCTCTTAGCGACCCCGTGAGGGCTGCCAGCGCGACGCTGCCAACGTTACCACAAACTACCGACAACCGGCTTTGTAGTGTGTAATCTTGTTAATTCTTATGTCTGGGGCGGATTTTCATAATTTTAATTAAACATACATGATATGTGTTTGCGTACATTTTGTTAAGGTGTAAGATTGTTTTTAAATTGATATGTTATGTGTGTATCGACTTTTTTGTACATATTTTGAAACAATAAGCATTAATACCATAAATATGTGACTTTTAACTGTATCAGTAAGCCAAGTTCGACGATCCTAATTATTTTGTTCGTAAAGTCGATATCAAAGACATTTCTAGAAGATTGCTACATTGTATATATGTATTTTATTATTATTATTATTATGGTTAATACGTAATGGAATTGATATAGTGGTAAAATACATCTTTCTGACCAAATACAGCGTTTATTGGAATAAAGTGGATTTAGACATAAGTTTATGTCGCTGCATCGAACTACTATTCACTGATTTCTATCACAAAGAAAAAGCAATTTTAACAAAAAAAAGGGATTTTCTTCCACGGTCGCGATAAAAAGACGACTTCTTTGATGTAGCAAATGTCCATCAACGATGGTGACTACTTTTAGTATCTTTCCCGACCTGCATTTTTTTTCTGCATTTTTTTTCGTTATATGTATTTAAATATAATAATATTTAGATATAATAATAGTATTTGGATACAAATAACGAAAAAAGCTACAGTGACTGCTGCAGCCTTACAACAAAGTTTCACAATTACAAAGCAAACAGAGAAACAACTGTAGAGCTATCGGATCCGTTACTCAGCAGCGTTTATGCGAAGTAAACGGTTTGTCGATAACAATGTTGTGATTTATGCCGCACCGCCGGCAACAAACTAATGTTCGGTGTTGGAGCTCACAACTTGTAATTAACCGTGCCACATTCCGCTAGCCAACTTTGATTGGATTGATATAAGAGAAGAAACTGACTGATACACTGGTTTAGGCAAAGGCAAAACGAATAGAGCTAGAAGCATTTTGTATACAAACATAAACGAGAAAAGACCTATGAGTTTTCTGTGCGAGACAAGACAAGACTCGCCCGAAAAACATTACTTATGAAGCTGAAGCAGATACTAAGTAGGGATCTTCAACTAAGTACAGGCTTCACCAGGGCTGAAATAGAGGTCCAGTTCAGGTTACAGAGGCAACAAACTAATGTTGGATGTTGGAACAACTTGTAATTATTCGCGCTTCATCCTGCTAACCAACTTTGATTCGATTGATATAAGGAGAAGAAACTGATCGACGCTCTGATTAAGACACATCCAAAATTGATAACGCTAGATGCATGGACTATATATACATAATTACACGTATAAAAGTGAAAACTAGCTAAATCGGTTACTCGCCAAAACACAATCTCGTAAATTAAACTTATAAAGCTCAAAACAGGCAGATTATAAGTAAGAGACTTGAGCTAACTACGGGCTTGGACAAGGCCGAAACAGAGGTTCAATTAGGGGATGAATGTTGTTATGAAATGTGATTATTGAAGAAAATCATTGAATAACAGATGAAAACAGATGAATTGCCGATAACAATGTTTACGTGCCGCCCCGCCGGCAAGCAACAAACTAATGTTGGGTGTTGGAACTCACAACTCGTAATTAACCCTGCCACATCCTGCTAGCCAACTTTGATTGGATTGATATAAGGGGAATCTGTATGAGAGAAGAAACTGATCGACACACGGATTAAGACAGAAACTTTTGGTTAGAAGCTTGAATTTTGTATATAAAGGAGAAAAATCACTGACTCACTCGATAAAATACAAAATCTCGTAAATTATACTTATGAAGTTGACGGCGGGCAGATTATTAGTGTGAGGCTTCAGCTAAATACAGTCATAATCGGGCCACAATAGAGGGTGAAATGTTGGTATGAACTTTGACTGTTGGAGAGAATCATTGAATACCAGATGATGTTTCAGTCTTAACGTAAAGCGGTTAAAAATTATTTTATAAACAAATATTCAGTGTTGGAACCAACAACAACTCGTAATTGGCCGTACCACATCATGCAAATTGCCAATTTTGATTAGAGTAATATAATGGCATTCTATATAAGAGAAGAAATAGTTCGGTACACTGATTAAGGCACAGCCAAAACGAATGGGGCTAGATGTATGAATTTCGTATACGCTTGTCAAGAGAAAATCACTGTCTCCTTCGACAAAACACAACATCTCGAAAACGATACCTATTTATGGAGCAAAAGTTGGGCAGACAGTTTATTAATAGAAGGCTTCTAGTAAGAATGGATTATGACTGAATCGAATTTATCGTTTAAAATGGGGTATGAATATTGATCTGAGTAGATAAGTATGTATAAAAAACTGTGATGTTTTAAGTGCAGTTTTTAATATCCAACCTTGACTATTAAAAGCGAATGAATGTAAGTGAGCATTAATAGGTCGTAGTTAAGATTATGCTAATTCACTCAATGCAATATGTAAAAGATCCTTAACCTATTTCGCTCATTGAAGATCTCATCTCAACTGCCATAGTTCAATGTCTTGGCGTTTATAAGAATAAATGTGCCCTTAATCTAAGATTAAGTGTTTTGCGTAATAACTATATGATCAACCACTACATAAATATTATTCTGAATACTAGGAAAGTAAATAGAGAATATGTCTCCCCTTTAATTTTTAACATGAGTTCTCCAGCCTTGTAATTAGATTTTATGCCGTATAGATAATCCTAAATCCTAATCCTATCCTAAATTTCTAACCCTTATGAATATTGTAAATGAAAGTACACTACACAGAGTATTTTTATCAATTGGCACGCATGTAGGATTGCTCCATATTGACTATACTTATGACCCTGAGAATTTATAGCTTCTACAGAATAATGAAAACCATGTATTAATAGTTCTACATAGGCAAAATAACAGTTCAAATTTAAATACACAAAAATATCCGAAGGGAATTAAGAATAAAAAGAAATGTAATTTGCTGTAACTTCAGTTAGGAAAAAGAAATGTAATTTGTCTTTCTTTCTCGATTTTACTATAAGCTTAGTTATGAGTAGCGTTGCGTCTAATATTATAATAGTGAATACGGCTGTAAAGCTTTTTAAAAGCTTTACGAGTATTTAAATGGTGTTTCTAAGCCGCAATTAAGCTGCCACGGGGAAAGAAGCTTGTGTAATAGGCCTCAGCGTTAATTCCACACTACGTCGTATATACGCCCTTTTTGAACATGTAGACCATGATTAATTTAATATCCTCCATTGTTAATTATTATTTTTTTACCATTATATATGTGCAAAGAAAATACATGATAAACTCTCATAAAAAGAAGAAAAATCTTGTACTCTTTCTTTCCTTTAGCTTTACACGTTAGAGATAGGAAAGCCAATGTTAGTGCTTTACGTTTCGTTAATTTTATAGAGTAATTTACAATTTCTTTGTATAATTAAATAAATTAACAATATTTAGGAGTTAAATGATAATCCACAATCCATTGTTTATTTTAAAATGTATATTTAAAACTACATGCACACGAACACGACAAAACAATGTACGCATACAAAGCAGACGCGCGCGTCGCGTGGCTTGTCACTGTCGAGAGAGAGAACGAATAAATCGAAATCTCTACTCGTCCTGCTCCCTCTTCGCGCGCTATGCACTATAGCAAAAGTGTCGTGAGGATTTTTCGTGACGCTCGCCTAGCCCCCTTAGCCAACGTACTGCGCGATAAGGAACTTCGTTCCGAAAGCAATATATGACTTCAGAGAATCAAACGGATTTATGTAGCATGTATATAAATTCACAATTATTGATTCCAGCGTAAGTACAAAATTATATATTCTCAAGTACAGGAGAAAGCCTTAATTCGATACGCTGAGTAATATTAGCTCAATTCAAAATAAAAGTAGGTGCTCTCAGTTTTGAAAAATAAACCAGCAAACATTCCAACTTAACATTTTCTCGAAGCTTAACGCGCACTTGACCAAATTTTATAACTGAAGCACATTACTTCTAAATGTGTTTCCGGCGGCAATCTCTCAGATCTTGAAAATAATTGGAGTGGAATATTTTAGACTTCACAATATAATTTCTACTTTCGAATTAAGGACTTCTTTCATTTTCTTTTTTTTTTATTATGTAAAGGTAGCAAACGAGCATGCAATCCACCTGATGGATGGCCACTGCCGCCCATGGACTCAGTAATCATCCTCAAGTACGATTGAGTCATACCTGAGGACTAAGATGTTCGCCTCGCGTTTAAGTATAGCCGGTAACCACGCCTCTCCATACCGAAACACAATAAAAAGCTTCACGGAGGATTATGAGGGTGGCGGTGGTACCTCCTCGGTCGAACTACGAGCTCTACCACCTGGCTATTTAATTTATATGGATTAGGTACAATGAAGAGATTTTGTCGCATCTTCTATTTTGTTGGCGTAAATGCATTATTATTTGTTTTGTGTTCAATTCTCTAACAATCATTAATTAAAGTTTATTGCACTATTTATTGGTTTAATTAATGGTTGATCGGAGTTGTGAACAAATTAATTAGGGCATTATAATTCCAATTTAACTGAATCAATACAACTCATATAATTAATTATAGGTCATTTTGTAGACAGTTAAAGTAATATGGACACAATAATCAATTATGAGTGCGCTGGTTCAGACGATAATCACTTTCAGCTCTTAACCCGCTACTGGACATAGGCCTCCCCAGAAAAAGTACATTTTTAGCTGATTTAACCACAGACTACTTTTACACAAAATGTTCTTTGTGCCTAAAGAAATTAAAAATACAGATGACATAATCATTCCTTGTAGGGACTATGTGTACATAAGCGGTTTTATTCTACACAAAAATAATAAAGATTTTTTTATCGTATAAAGGTAGCAAACGTTCTTTGTGCCTAAAGAAATTAAAAATACAAATGACATAATCATTCCTTGTAGAGACTATGTGTACATAAGCTGTTTTATTTTGCACTAAAATAATGATTTTTTTATCGTATAAAGGTAGCAAACGAGCATTCAGTCGCCGAACATAGACATCAGTAATCATCCCCAAGTACAATTAAATCATACCTAAAATTGATCACAAAAGCGTTGCTACCCCTAAGGACTAAGATGTTCGCCTCTAAGTGTATAAGTGTAGCCGGCAACCACGCCTCTCCAAACCGAAACACAATAATTGCTTCACGGATGATTATGAGAGTTGCGGTGGTACCTCCCCGATCAAACTAAACGAGTTCTACCACCTGGTCAAGTAATCAATTTATAATGTACTGTTAAATTAACTTCAAAATAACTGGTATGAACTTGATTAGGCTACTCAATACAGGTTTGAGTAAAGGTATTTGTATTTTCTTGTATTTAAATTTCATCTTAAACCTAGTCACGTAAAGTCTGTCTCATTTGACTGTCTCGTATGCATAAAGTATCGTGAGTACCCAGTACCGAGATTACTTGTTTGAATCATAAATGTTTTGCATTACATTTATGATTCAGTGCTACCATAAATCATTCTATTCTTTTTTAATAAACCCATACAAACACGCCGATAAATAAATAATGTGGACGCTACAAAAAATACGTAATTAACGACAATTTATTATTTATTGCTCTAGAGTTATTATGCGACTTCTAAAAGGCAGAATGTTCTATGTTCGTCTGTATGTTTTTTTTACATTCATACTAGCTAACCAGACAGACGATGCCCTGCAGCAACTTTCAATTTGTAAAAAATAAATGGGGACATTAAAGGAAAAAAATATAGCCTTTATTTCAAGTTGGAAAAAAATACAATGTTTATGTGAAATTTCACTGAAATTAGTCCGGACGGTAGAATAAATTTTACTATGCTCTATGCCGAAACGTTAGAAAATGTACGTTAAAAATACAAAGAGGACGTTATAGTGCTCGTGTAAACAGTGCCTAACATTCATTAGTGAAAAATTCAGGGTCAAGAACAACAGAACGCAGCACATAAAATGTACGCCAAAAATGTGAGAGATGCGGCATATCGAATATATAAAAAATTCTGGTCACAGTGTTTAGGGCCGCACCACTCTGAATTTTGTGTTTTTTTTTTTGAATAATTGAGAGGTCATCATACCTCTCAATTATTATTAATCTCAATTACTATTAATTATTAATTGAGAGGTCATCATACCTCATAAAAGTATATAAAAAAGTAAAGTAAAAGTATATTTCATGCCGCGAGGTGATTAGGGTATTTTTCCTTTTATCAAAAAGAATCACTTTTTTACGTTTAGTTAATAGTTTACGTTAAATTTCTTCATACGATACATGTGCCATTACAACGCATGCCGTGTACAGTTAGGAATTCAATAAGTTGTATTTCATACTCAAAACCGCAACGTAGTCTCTCGTTCGTCTTGGTCTGAAACAGGAATAAAGGCGTTTTCCAAAGTGGATTCGCGAAGCATGCTGGCAGGGGAGGGAGAAGTTTGGAGCTATTTGTGTGTGATCATTATGCACAAGCACGCTCTCTAACTGTGTAACAGTATCCGAGCCGTTTCCGCTCGCACTCGCCGTCTTCCGTCTTCGGCATTACTAAGTCGTTTGTAGGCGATATGTATAAGTATATATGATCGCCCGTTACTTGCGTGAGGATAAAAGCCACGTATTTTTTTAATTTAGTATCTTACTTTTAAATGGCAAAACTCATAGATATACTCGATGAAATGCCATGGAATATTTACATCGAGTATGAGAATACGATTTATGTACTACGTAAGTTAAACAAAAGGCGAATGTCTTAATACTTTACTTTATATGTAAACCGTCATCAGTGCGCCCGGTAAATTTCAACCGTATATGGATTTGATTACTCGACCATGGATAACAGAGACTTACTAACAAACAAACTGCAAGATAGCTTGTTTGTATCAAATATAAAAAAAGTATTACGAAACTTGTTACGATGTTTACAAATCAGGCACTCCGGCTAATTAAGTTAACAATCACTACATTAGCTAAGCTCAACTTTACTATTGTTTACCAAACGATTGTCTCGCCGACACTGACGCTAATGACGCCGTCGTTATACTAATAGCCGTTTTGTTCTTTGTCGACAGATGATCAAAATGAGTTTATGAGAGCGTCGCGACTGGGGTCAGTCGCGTAGCACCGCGATGTGGCGTCTGGGGTGCATCTCGTGCGCGGTGCTGCTGCTGTGTCCGCTTGCGCTGAGCAGACACGATGACGACTTCGCCTTTGATAACAACGAAGAATTTCAGGTTTGTATTCTTTATCATCTTGTAAACTCGTGGGAGAAGTAGGGGTTTTGGGAGTGTGGCGACTGAGGTCAGTCCCGTAGCACTGCGATGTGACGTCTCGTGCATTTCGTGCGCGGTGCTGCTGCTGTGTCCGTTTGCGCTGAGCAGACATGATGACGACTTCGCCTTTGGTAACAACGTAGAATTTTAGTTGTGTAACCTTATTGTAAACCCTAGTGATATGAGAGTCTGGATTTGATAGTGATGCGACTGAGGTCAGTCGAGTACTACCGCGATGTGGCGAGTGATGTGCATGTCGTACGCGATGATACTACTGTGTCCGTTGGCTCTGAACATACACTATGACGACATCTGTCTAGGTACTAAAGAGAAACTCCGGGTTGATAACTGGATTTGTTTGTGGTGTAGAAGGTAGTCAGGACATTACCAATTTCCAATGGCTATGACATGATTAAAAACGAACATCCTGAGATGCAGATTCCTACTATATACATATATGTATACATATGTACGTACGTAGTATATAAATAATTTACACTGTAATAGTACACAGTTCCAATGAAATTATTCGTATGCTACGGTCACCATGCCGGTAATGACAGCAAAACTCTGATGATGGCCTACGTCGACTTAGAAATGACATTAATCGAAGATAATCCATACTTCTGTGTGTGAATTTGGAAGAACCGCTCAGACGTATTTTAGGAAGTATTTTACAAATGTAACCTTCACCGAATTATCTCTTTGATATAGTTCTGTGAACTTTTATACAAATTCTTAATATCAAGAATTTTAATTTGTCTCTTTGTGCTTTGTCGGCACGAAACCGGTTTTATATCTTTGCCAATGAGGAATTTTAAGTAACTCCCTGCATAATTCTCTCTCAATCGGAACAAAAGTTATTGTCGAAGCGTGACGTGGCCAATAAAATTTTATTTCGCATTCAATCGCTAACAAAGTTGAAGTGGATGATGCTATCCCCATTGTCTTTGTTCTGAGAAGGTTTTTGGAAGTGTGTGTCAATTTAGATGTAAATGTTACATGCAAATACGATTGCGTTGTGTGATTAGAATATTTAAATTTACACACAGTTGATGTAACGCTAGGCGCTTATAATGAATAGAAATTGCATACACCAACCGGTTACTTTTATTTTTGTTTTAATGTATATGTATAGAAAATAGTAATCAAGATAACATCATTACAAACAAATTAAAACAAATTACAGAGAAAATAGGTAGTTTCCAAATAAGTTACTTTTAATAATTTTCAGAGATAGGTGCTTACTGTTAGAGATGACCAATGCAACCTCATACCAAAGATGCAACTTTTCGTCGACTTGTCGATATCTTTCTGTATAAGTCGATTCACACACTAAAAAGTGACAAATCCCGAACTGAATACATTGTGTACAATTTCTTACGTTTATAGATATTTATTTTTGAAACAACCTCTAAAGCATTGATTTAACATAATTTCTGGTATCTTTTCAGGTTGAACTAACAGCAAACCATTCAGAGATAGCAAAAATTGGCCTAAGAAGATTATGGGGTGTTCCTGACACATCGGCCTATGTAGGACATCTCTTCCGTATGGAAATACCCAAGGAGGCTTTCTCGGGCGAAGTGTTAGCATATAAGGTACCTATTTACATTGATCTTATTTGTATTACAAGCCTACGTATGGGTAACAGTCCTTGTACCTGAATCATCTATGTATTCAAGCTTAGAGGACAACCGCAATGCGCAACAAAGTGCCAATACTGGAAAATGGAGATTGAGAACACTTTCTTGAATCTTGGATGTGTGACAAAATTGTGAGGTTGGGTGTAGAATGACAATAGTATGTAACGAACGAAAAATAAATGAAAAAAGCAAATTCACGCTACTTTAAACGCTTTTGTTAAAGAGTGTATTTTTTTTACTAACGCACTCGTACTTAACGTAGCTACGTGAAATACATACTCGTACTTAACGTCAGGACTCATTATTGTCTTACATCCTTACTTCACACTTTTTGGAAATTATGAGGCGTATGTTGTTTCATCACATTATAAGCAAGTTATAAAATTATTTTCTAACATGCATATAACTTCAAAATCAGAAGTTCAAACTTCAGCCTATGGTATAATCTACGATTAGAAACTTTGAATCCCCGTGTAAGAAGCCGGAATACTAATATTAAACTAGGGCTCGACCCAGATGACAGGCGATAGTCCCCTTTTCATGTATCCAGGAGAGGCACTTTTTAGTTTGTGAAAATACAACTTTTTTTATATATTTTAACCTAGCAATAAGGCAGACGAGCCACCTGATGGTAAGTGTTTACCGTCGCCCATGGACATTTGCAACGCCAGAGGAATCGGAAATGCATACTCTTTGAAATAGAGCTCGGACCTTATTTGAAGAACCCCACGTAATAGCGCTCTGGGAATACCTCGGGAGAAAGCTCATTCCACATCTTGCACGTGCGTGGTAAAAAGGACCGCGCAAACCGTACTGTTAAGGATTGCCACGAATCCAATTGATGTGGATGTAACTTCATCCTTCGGTGAGTGGTGCGATAACCTATAGAGATAGTTTCATGTAATCAAATCAAATGTATGCTTTGTCGGTCTATAACTCCTTATGTTACGTAATATGGAGAAAGTTGTTAATCTGAATATATTTTTATTATACTATTTTCTTTATCTCAGGTCCGAAGCGAAGATGGGCGCCGTACGCCCAGCTGGCTGGCCGTGGACACGAAGCACGGGCTGATCAGCGGCGTGCCGCAGCCGCAGGACCTCGGCGCGCACACCTTCACTGTGGTGGCGCATGGCCGCACGCATGGGCTCACTGCCACCGACTCATTCACTATAGAGGTTAGTATATTGTTAAGAGATTTTCTGATGATGATAGTTTGCCCCACCGCAGTTGCAGGAGCTCGGAATGTACCCATTGTTGTGGCGTCTAGCCGCACACACGGGCTTAGCAACTCCTTTAATGTAAAAGTTAGTTTATTATAAATACATGTTGAAGGACCATGAATTTGTCGCTTCGCAGTTCCTCGGTTGTACTTAGAGAGTACACATCGTAGTAAGATGGTAGAAGGTGGTGATAGTCTGTCGTGCCCCAGCCACAGGACCTCGGCGCACATACATACACCGTGGTGGCGCATGGCCGCACGCATGGGCTTACTGCCACCGACTCATTCACTATAGAGGTTCATTTTTTATGCGGGTTTGAAAATGATGATTGCGTCATTGCGACCCTATACCTACGCGGATTCACCTCTCAGACTCCTTCTTTAAAGAGGTTATTGAATCCTAGAAAGGTGTTGGGAAATGGTGATCATGTGTAAAATGGTATTGGAAAAGATCCTAATGTATTGCCGAACGTATTTGAACAACTATAACTTAGTTCTGATGAATAGCCTGTGTACTCTACCTCAGGATTCAAATGTAATTTAAGTAGCAGTGACAAAACATTATCAAGCCGATTACAGTCACAATTGTTTTTTTCTGCATTTGTAAAAAAAAAGATAAGTTTAATAATTAAACTACGATTTAATCACTAATCTGCAGCTATTTGGCAATACACAATAGCTTGCTCACCATAGCAATATATTAAAATAATGGAGGTAATATGATTTTTATTATAAATTTTACTTTCAATTCACAGGTGAAAAAAGCAGACGAGAAGCCCCAGTCGAAGTACGGGATGTGCGTGCGAAACGAGAACAGACTGGTTCTGGTGATCCTCATAGACGGCGCCTTCCACAAGATCGCGTCGCGGCAGCGGATACGAGCCCTCATGGAGCTCGCTAACTTTATGGCTCTGGATGGGGTAAGTTTGTTATGGACACTTTTACTTTTTAGAAATCAGTAAATGTGACCAGCGGTCGCTTATATAAAAATTTAGCATATTGTGTATGTACTGCACAAGACGAAATGTAATATTCCATATTTAATGACGAAATGTAATATTTCATTGACATTTTGTTAGTTTTATTTTAATGCACAACCTTTTTTGACGGAAATATTAAGGTTAAGCCATGAATAACATCAAAGTATCTTTCTGTAAACATGTGGCCGTTCTTGCTGCCAAATGTTGTTGTTAAATAAATCACAATATTATGTACTTATTACTTTATTATATAACCAAAATATATAATGCAGAGGGCAGCTAACTTTACAGTACATTACAACTACAATAAGTAAACCTCGAGACCCGAGGTGATATTCTCTATACTTTTGATTTCACTGTTACGGTAGTTTATCTATACTAATGTTATGAAATTGTAGAGTTTGTCTGTTTGTTTTTTTGAACGCGCTAATCTCAGCAACTACTGATTCGAATTTATTCATTTTATTTTTTTTAGTGTTGGATAGTCTATTTTTTGAGGAAGGTTATAGTTTCTAGTTTCTAGGCTACTTAACTTCACGCTACGACCAATAGGAGCGGAGTATCGACAAAAATGTTGCATAAATAGGAAAAATTGATACTTTTTACTTTATACAATATACGATGATAAGAGAGTCGAACGTCCTAAGGTCGATGAACTTATTGTGATTATCTTGCTTACAATAATCCTTTGGTTAAAAATGCAATCTGGGAATATAAAATTTATATTCGAAACTCATCTTATGAGCCTGTCGCGATATCCGCCACATCGACATCACGTCTAAGGCGCGGGAAACAAAGGAATAAGAATCACGCACAAATATTTTCAATTCTCAATAAACCGTAGCAGCGCTCTTGTTTCTGTATGCGATTGAGTGACTTCCGATATTACGAATTCCATTGCGGTTTAGTGGAATATATAATATGAGATTGTACCATCTTCAACGTATAAGTCTTTTCTTAGGCAGGCGCTAGAACCACTGTCCCCATAATTCTTCACGCCTCTCTTGTGTTTCGGTTTTGCAGAAATTTGGTTGCTGGCCACACTTACACACGAAGCTAACATAGTCCTCAAGGAACAACGCATCTGTTGTCAACCTCAGACATTTAATCGTACTTGGGTTGGTAACAAAAGTTTATGGGCGGTAGCGACCCTTTACCATCAGGTGGACTGCACGTTCTTTTGCTATCTTCAACCTACAATAGTTCATAATGGACAATTCCTTTATTAATATCATATTAAAATTATTTTGCCACTGCTCAGTGCTTGAAAGGATGTGCATTCAGATAATTGGTGTTATGTACATCATCCAAACTAAATCAAACAGGTTTTAAACTTAAGAAATGCTATAATTGAGGATATCATTTTAATTTTACAGGATGAATTCTGGATGGAGCCGTACAAAACAGAGTCGACTCGTGGTCAAACTGTCATCACGAGTGGTGTGGGCACTGTGCAACGAAGACGCAACGAAGCTACTACTGCCATATATTTAAACGTGAGTTTATACCAAAATAGATTTTTATATAATCTGTGTATCGTTTTGAAGGTCTGTAACATAGCCGCTAATTGAATTAACTGAAAATCTAATACACGCCTTATTTAATGTTGTTCAAAAATGTCAGCCTGTTTTCAATAAGAGTTCAAAAGAGTGGCAAATGCGTTTTAGGACTGAGACGGTCGCTTCTTGTAGTAGGCGGATTGTGCGACACAGTGAGTAGACGCATTTTTTCTGTTGTTCCATAGACAGTTTCTAATCAGTAACTAAGAACGCTGCTCTGTGCAATATTTTTTTCACAGACAAGTTTTGCACGCAGCAATAAACAACAGTCAACAATTGTATCTTTACGAGCGAAACACACATTGTATAAAAACAACTGCCCAGTGATGGAAATGGGTGTAGTGATATCCGCTCCAGAAGAATCGTACAAAAATTCTACCGCCACGCGCTAGAAATAGGTGCAATGACTCTGGACTAACCGTACGCTGGAAGATCATCTTTCGGCCACCTCTGAAAATTGTTGATATATAGTTTATAACTTAGCTTGTTATTCCAGGTGGGTTGCGGTGAGAAACTATGGAGTCGCCACAAGGTGTTGGTAGCTGGGTTACGGGAGCAGTCGCGGGACGGTACCCTGCAGCACCTGCTGCGTCTACCGGTTCTCGGCTGGCGGCTGGTTGCTGTCAAACCTCTGCCTCGGCATAAAAGACAGGTTAGTTTTAACTCTGGGCGCGAGAACAACAATGGTTTCTATACTATTTTTAGAATTTGAATGCATTGGCGGTCCCTCTGGTACTGCATATGTCCAAAGACGACGGTGACTTCTTACCATCAGGTAGCCTGTCTGCCTTATCGATAGGTTTAGATATATAAAAAAGAATCTACTGATTTTTCGTACTCAAATTTGATCGTTTTTAGTGCTAGCATATATAAAAAATACATATAAATTATTAATGAGAACTTTTGCGTGTAATGTTATTATGTTAAATGTGAATCAATAGTAGATTCTGGATAAGGTTTTGTATATTATGTTGGTTCAGCCAGACGGGAAGAAGTGCCTAAAATTGATGCACAAATTGCAATGACTTATGACTAAGACGAGCTCAGAATGAAAGAGATGTAAGAGATAGGCAAGCATCGTGGACACGTGCGCATTGGTATTTTCAAGCTCTGCAATGTCCGTTAAACAATCAATGAAAATCTGTCTTTTTGGGCCTGAATTGTATACGGCCTTCTATAAATATATTGTTTTAGCTGGATTTTCCTCACCTTGCATTGCACCTTGCATTGATGCATGACATGGTTGCCTCGTATTTAAATATAGCGGGCAACCTTTCTCTAACGCCTGCTCAAAACTGATATACAAGAATTTAGGGAGTATAGTAGCTCTTTGACTTTCGAAAAGA
>DWNR01001065.1:0-16341 GCA_018250455.1 Polygonus leo
TGTCCATGGGCGGCAGTGGCCACTTACCATCAGGTGGACTATATGCTCGTTTGCTACCTTTACACAATAAAAAAAATGCGTTCGTTTGCGTTCACGAATTGAGCAAATTGTAACTAAAGTAACCGATATTTTTTAAACAACGATTCAAATTATAAAAGCATTTAATCGATGATCATTAATTATATTCTACAAATAACGTTAAACATTTGTCGAAGGTTAGTTTAAAGGGTCAATTTGTAATAATTATAAAAAAATCTATAAGAAAAATATGAGAAGAACGGATTGTTTCATTATAATACAATTTTTTTTTTTTTTAAAGATGATTCATATTTATGTTTGAATTGAACAAGAATTTTCTGCTAATTACAAAGTCTCAATTATTCGATTGTTAATTGATTTTGGTTCAAAAAGAAAGATGATGAAGCAGATCTCAATCACTCAAAATTTTACGAATATGCGCCATTCATGTGACGTTGAAGCGATTTATACCAAAATGTATTGTGTAATATACATTTATAAATTACCTTAATTGAGGCTTGCTTTCAAAAGGTATGTAATTATCTAAAAAAAATAAGATTTCACAAATTCGTCGTAACGTACTCGTGTCATGAAAGACAAACGTAAAAGACCATTTATAATAAAACGAGTTAAATAATTAAATTTAATCAACGCTATATATGAATGGTCATGGACTAGCTAAATGGCATGAATAGTATGAAAATCAGGTCATAAGACCATGTTTTATATAACCTACTGATTGAACTGTAACAAAAAGCATCAAAGCACAAATATTTTACGAACATTTATTTTCAAAAGCACAAAATTCGTCTTTAAACTACAATTGCGAAACTACTATTTTTATAATATTACCTGAAACTAACACACTCGTTTGTAATATGTACCAGCAGATAACGTTGTACCCGAATTTATGTTTTGAAACTAAAAATTACCGGAATATTACCAGTTTCCTAAATGAGAACCTCTTGGTATTTGTCTTTACAACGACAGTAATAACAAATAAAAATAAGAATTTACCTATTCAAGAAGATTCAAGAGAAACAACCCCTTCACAGGCGTGCGTACAGTAGCAGTCTTAGTAGCGGGTTCCCGTTTGCTCCCTTTGGTTAAAAAACCCTAAAAACAACACAAAACGAATATCAATTTTCTTCCTTAGCCACGTTCAAATAAAGATAGTTTGGCCTTTTATGTATAAGCATATTCATTACAGTAGCTTAGCTTACACAGTGAAATATGTTTTAAATAATTTCTCCAACCTAAAACCCCGTAATAACCCCGGTAACTCTATACTTTATCCCGCTCTCGTCTTACCCCCAACTTGATTAATGTGTGTACCGACCAAGTTAATCACCATACACCACTCGAAGAGACACCGATAGCCACTTATTACTATAGAACGATGTACTTACACGTTGTGTATTCAATAATGTGGAATATGAAGGCAGTAATATAATAGTATTGGTAGAATCATTTGTTTTCGATTTAGGTGACTTATGAAGGATCTTGAAAATTCAGTTCAAATTACGATGAAAAAGTACATTGTTAGTTAAAGTGAGGGAACAAATACTAAAGTTTGTTTTTAGGCGATATATTTCTGCATTATTCATGTCATCGCAAATCAATTATTATTTTTTGACTAACGAAAATTTGTAACAGAAACCTTTACTCAAAAGTGTGTCAAATTAGGGGATGAATAATTTACATGGGTATATCATAAAATGACTGGCAATTAAATGGACGCTACCTTATATCAAAGGAGTGATTTATTTTTCGAATTTTTCATTAAAATATTCAACTTTTACGAAATCTTAAGGGTCCTTTAATGATTAATCCGATGAATCAAAATCAAAATGAAAATTTAAAAAATGCTCTGGGTTTAAAAAATAACATTTAATATATCTCAAAACAAAGTCACAATTAAAATTCTAGCACAATAAGTTGAATCCAAATTTTGTTTCTGATATTGAAATTGTACATATCTACGGAATGGTAGGCCATGTTCAGACCGCGTCCATTTAGGCCTTAATTTATGTTAACCACTTAAATTCTGTCTGAAAATTAAATGATCTGGGTTGACGGTGTAATAGAGACATATTTATCAAGGCTCCAACTTATTTCTCAGTAAAAGCAACGCATCTCTCCTCAATCTCAAAATTAACTCCAATCTTATTTATGGTACGCTAAGAGATGGCATGTACCATAGGCGATATTGTGGCAGAGATGACTTACTATAAATTGAGCCGTATGTTCAGTTGTACAAAAGTTAGAAGTTTTACAAACACAAGCAGATACGAAATTTTATGTTGTATAGATAAAACAAAAAAATAAAATAAGTCAATAAGAATTTTCAAAACGTCTGACAAATATGTAAACATATTGTTCCAATAATAATAAATAATAATCTCAATTTATTTAAAACCCATTGTTTTAAATAAATTGAGATTATCATTTCAAAACAAACTCGATCTTTGTACTAGTAACAAAACTGAGAACAAAACAAATATTTCGTATCTAAAAATAAAATGTATAAACCGAACTGCCATACAAACGCCCAATTAAACATTGTACAACAAACTAATTTCCTTGAAACCGTTTTCAAATTTCGGCGGGCAGCGTCCCAATCGTCGAAAGGTTCCATTTCACGGTGTCCGGCATAATTAATGGACATCCTACAAAGTGGGCATTAAGAACTGGGTAGGGGCGATCGATAATACAGTCTCCACACTTTAAGGCTCGCTTCTTACGGGGGCGGACTGTCCGGTTTTCGCTGCGGTCGGGGGTGTTTCTTCTTTCATTCCTTAGTACCCTCCCTCGCAATTTCGCCGACCACTTACGGAAGAACTTTGAGCATTCATTGCGCGGAGCTTCTCGCGTCAATCGTGGCTCGGAGCGCGGGGGTCCCGGTAGGTTATTTTACGCTGGCAGAGTTTATATCTTCTTCCTTTCCTTAGTGGGTTGAGTCGGGGTGTCCTGTACGTGTGTGGGTGGGTTCCTCAACTTTAAGACTGTTAGTGGGGTCGCAATCAGAACTACCTAGTGCTTTTCATTAGAGGAGATGGTTATCGCGAGCCGTCGTACGTGTTTTGTTTGACGAAAACGTTTCGTCTATTTGTTCACCGCTCTTTGTTTGTGCGTTGTGTACAGATATAATTTGTTCTAATTAAAGTCGGATACAAAATTTGCTGGTTTCATGGTCTAAAAGGGTTAAACAAGTATTAAGATAAAATGATCTAAAAGTTTATCCGAATTTTATATGTAAAATCCTTCTCTAAAAAATATAAACATGAACAAATAATATGAAAATAAAATTGATATGTGTAACATACAAGATCCTCCTTTAAAATAGCTGGTAGTCTTATACGTACAAAAAAATTAAAGCTCTATTCAAATTAACGCGGAGACCACATATTAGCGTTCATAAATTAATGTGTTGTTTGCTCAGGGATAACTATGTATATCTTGGATTACACTAAGTACTTCATAGAGAGCTAGTTTTTATAAAAAAAAAAATTGCTAAGCTCCTATCCTAAAATAGAAAATGCTTTAAAGGAAAAATTTTAATAGGTCCGATCAACCGGAAAAATTGTATTCGATTTACTTGGTATTTACATATATCAGTACGGATCGGATGAAGTTTGACCAACTCTACGGTATATATCCAAGAAGAACATGGTTTCATTATAAGAGTTTTGATATTACTTTAAAAGCCGTTTTGCCTGTCTGACTATAAACTTCACAGTAATAACCAAACGTTATTCCGCGCTTTTTTGCACGCCTCCTTACACGACCAACTTAAAAACTCCCTCACATTTAATATTCAGCGCACGAGAACTGCACTTCTTTAATTCTCAAGCAGTGAAGTAAACGTTGAAAAACCCCGTGATCTGCGTACTAATGGGAGAATTGCCTGAAAAAAGCAGAGGCCAGTAATGGAGTTCCTCGCTTTAAGAACTAAGTTGATGGTACATGAAAACTGAATTAATATTTTCTAAAATATAAAGCGCTATAAAGAAAATATTTTCATAATTTCGATGAACAGAAAAGAAAATGTATTGGGTAAATACATCTTTCGGTACAAACGAATAAAGTAAGTTTGACCAAGTCTACGGTATATGTCCAAGAAGAATAAGGTTTCATTTTACGAGTTTTAATATTACTTTTAAACTAGACAGCCACTTCATTTGTCTGATAGTACACCTTATGGTAATACGAAACGCTATTCCGCGCTTATTTAAACGCGTCCTTACACGACCAACTTAAAAACTCCCCCACATTTAACATTCAGAGCACGAGAACAGCACTTCTTTAATTCTCAAGCAGTGAAGTAAACGTTGAAAAACCCCGTGATCTGCGTACTAATGGGAGAATTGCTGAAAAAAGCCGTCGCCAGTAATCGAGTTAGTCTCTACGTGCCCTTAAAGAACTAAGTCCGTGTATGGAACCTTAATTATACGCCTTTTTATAAGGTGTGGGTACTTGGAAATGGAAATAATATTTTCTGTAAAACGAATTGTGGTCTTTTCTTTCACGCTCATAGGACTTTGTGATTAACTTATATATTTTTGACTATAATCACGTTTTAGTCCTCCGGGGTAATCATTCTAGGGGTTCATTAAAGATCCATATTTGGCAGTGAACAGCTGAACAGCAAACAGTTCTCATGAGATTAGGTAAAACATAGAGCGCATATAAAATCAACCGGTTAAATGGATATCTGTAACCAACGCCAAAAAAATGAGACCATGAAGCAATTTTAAAATCTATGGGTATTACAAATTAGAGATATCTTTTGGATGGTAGATTAATGGTCAGCTTTAGATACTTAAAAGGAAAATAATGGTCCATCAACGGTTCAGTTTTCACGCAGCATTTTACTGCATGTGTGGCAAGATGTGGGATAAACCTCCTGAGGTATTTTTCTCTACGACGTCAAACTCTTCAAGAATGTGCAAAAAGGACTCTTCATCAAAGCCGGCAATTCATTTGACGACAACAAATTCCACTTTCCATTGAGTGACCCATCTGTCTCATCACTTACTACTAGGTACTACACTAAATTACTAAATTATTCTTCGAGCGGTATAACAAAATAGTTTAAAAATAAGTCATACTATAAATTGTATTGTGAACTAAACGCTCATGTATTGAACAATATGTAGTAAAGCAATGTATCATAAGACATGCTGACTTGATCCTCAAAAACGGGGGTTTGACTTCAGAATAGTGAAATAAAGAAGTACTCAAAGTAAATAACATCATTTTTCACGCAATCGTAAACGGCGTGTAAACGGGTACATTCTGGAAAAAATAAATTATACAATTTAATATTAATATCGTTTGAACTTAATTTTAATTTGACTGACAATTTAAATACAAATAATGAAGCAAATCGATATTTGAAATTTTATATAATGATACTTTATATACAACTTTAACGGGTATTATGTCTGGTTTGGTCGGAGCGGTACCACCCCTACACCTATTTTTGTAGCCATTGTTTAGTAGAATTTGTATTTCAGGTGGAATTGTTACTGGTATCATGTACACAAAAGGTGACTCAGTCCTTAGGGGTATTAACTGTTACCGTATCTTTAGACAACCATAAGTAGGACTTTGATCCTATCTGAGTTTGATTACAAATGTCAATCAAGAAGACATATATATTAGGCATATGTTTTATACTATAAAAATCGGCCTATATTTTATACTAAAAAAATCGGGTATCTACAGTAACGCATATTATGTGTATATTACATGTACATACCTGTTACAATTCTAAAGGTTAGCTGTTAACACCAAAATCAATAATTTCTTGTATGGTACTGTAAACACCAAAGTCAATAATTTGTGATTTTTTTTAATATTTACTATTTTTATTGTAGCACCCATACCAATGTATACATATAACATATTTTGTGAAAATATTAATTTCTAAACATAAAAAAGATATTTAAAATATATCTCATAACTCATACGTAGACAAAGAAAAAATATATTATGTGCTTACATTAAGGAGTTCATCCAACGCGCCACGACTTAGTTTCAATTATCTCCGCTCTAGGGATCCTTTAAAAATAAAAAGTCTGTAAGTAAAACAGCTGTAGAAATAAACTTCGCTCATTTTCCTCCGTGCTTTAAACTCATTTTGAACTTATTTATACCTACTTTTTAACGAATGATACGAGATGAGGTAAGGATGACATTCAGCTACTTAATCAAACAAATTTAAAATATTCGATGTAATAACAAGGATGATGATATGATCTGTATGGATTTAGTTTTTTACCTTAAGTAGCCACCCAAAAGATGTATAATTGTAGTAGTTTGCGT
Organism: Polygonus leo; assembly: GCA_018250455.1. NCBI lineage: Eukaryota > Metazoa > Arthropoda > Insecta > Lepidoptera > Hesperiidae > Polygonus > Polygonus leo. Next base: position 6,349 of record DWNR01001065.1, read on the forward strand.
GGTTACCGGCTTGCTGGTACTTACACATAAGGCGAACAACTTAGTCCTCGGGGATAGCAATGCATCGGCAGAGGCGGCGCAAGGCCTGGGCGGAGTGGGCCACCGCCTACGACCTCACAGTGCAAAGGGCCTCGCGCCTCAAAGCCCAAAACAAATTTAAAAATGTAAGGAAAATCCAAAAGCAGACGCCATGAAGTTTTTTTTTTTTTATAATTAATACATGATAAAATTCTCAACCTAAAGATATTCTACTCTTCGGCGCATTTGTGGAGTAACTAGATCGTGTGAGGCCCGTGGCAAATTTATTGTATAGGGAATTAAACATATAGCAAGTACAAATTAATTATACCTGGGGATGATTAGTCATGTTAATGGGCGGAAGTCACTTATCATCAAGTGGACTGGATGCTCGTTTGCTTCATACGTTAAAAAGTAGATACTACATGATACACGTAAGAAATTCTTGTACAGTGTGCCGCAACTTGGTTTCAATTATTCAGCTCTCGGCGCTCCGTAAAAATAAAACACACACACCCCTAAGTAAAACTGAGCAGAAATAATTTCACCACATTCCTCGACACGTAGGGCTGTACGCTCAGTTCGGAATTGGACCAAATTATGAACTACTTTTGATATTTCGGCTATTTTGAATTGGATTCAAGTTTGATGCTTGATTACTTTTAAACAAAGGGATTTGTTATTTAGACATTGTTTAAAAAATAGTGATCCTTATCTTCACATATCCTTATCTTCATATTTGTAAGAGATTGACAGAATGTACATGTTTTATTTTCAAAATTATACGTGCATAGTAAGAAAATTAAAACAAATGTTGAAAAAGTATATATTTTTTTAATCTTTTAACAATATGTCTGTCTCGTCAAGATTAGCCCTAGCCCATCGTTAAGAAATTATTATTAATCAAAATATTACTAAAGTTTTGACGATATACGTGAACACTGGTTAAGTGTTTAGGCGTGAGTTTATAATATTAATAGAGAACTAAGAAGGTAAAATTATAAATCAAATTACAGGGTGGTCATATAATATGAGTACTTCAGAAATGATATCCTAATCTAAATTTGACATCATATATTGTGTATATTCTAATAAAATAACATACATCATCAAAAAATGATAGTAATAATCTGTCACTAATGTCACTGTTTGTTTTGGAGTGAAATCCTATGGATAATTGATTGACTATGTACGAAATTTTCAAAAAAATATTTCATTTATGAATCTAAAGTAAGTAATTCTAAAGTAAGACACGACACCTGAAAAAGAATTTAACTGTGTTTTAGTTTAGTATAATTTTAAATTTCCCCAAAACAATCCAATTCCTACGTTATAAAATTCGTCTTGATAATCACAGAAGCAAAGTTGCGAGCAACAGCTAGCAGAATGTAAAGGGGTGGACGCGTGCGAAGCCGCGCGGCTATGCTCGTCTTAATTAATTCATTTAATGCAAATCAGGCTGTTAAATATCACATGTACCTACAGTTAAATCCCAATACGGTTATTATTTCATACTTTGCTTGAATTATTTTATAAGGGAATAAACAAACGAGCCAAAATGTCGTAAATATGTGATATATTTTTAGATATGTATTTGGTAGTACCTGTGATAACGTACTTACACTGTAATTTTTTATCATCTATATTTAGATTATATAAAAGTAAATCTATAAACGCACAGTCAAACCACTAGTTTTAGCATATAATTGTATACGAAAGTTCCTTGAATAATGCGAGTATTAACAAAAATTGTAGGAAATTCATTCTCTAAAAGTTCCTCCTTATTGAACTAAATAGGATATTAAAGTTTGTATGAAACTTCGTTTGTATGATTTTTTTATACATAGAAGAAATACATACACGAGAAGGCTAAAATAGACCATATCAGAAAAGAAGTCGAAGGAATTCGAAAAAGTTTATAAGCACGGCTCAAAATACGATCTGATAGTACAAATACATTACAAAAAATATAACATTAACAACAATGTAAAAAATGTAAAAAATGTAATAATAAAAATCTGATAAAATTATCCTAATTATACTCCGTTTTAAAATGGAATATGGCGTTTAAAAGCAAATTTTTAGAAGATAATTATAATCTTACTTTGAAACGTAGTACTTAAAAAATCTTTACTGTTTTTAAATATTATAAAAATACGTCTCAAATCTTCAACAACCCTATGTTGAGAAAATTTTGTTGCTCGAAGCTAAAGTAGCGGAAAGAGATTTGCATGAAATTGTCTTCTTATAAGGTCCCTCGACTAATGCTTCTTTGCATACCCGTTTATATTTTTTACTCGTGTCTCTTAATTTGTATTCTGCCAGTTAGCAATACTATTTGTATCAGTTTTTGATTTAAAAAATACGAAAAGTAGTGTTGTTTCTTCGGTCGCTTCATATTTAAGCCATACATTTTTACTAAGCTAAATAACTTTAACTTCTTATAATAACAAAAATATGTCTGAAGTGAACAATTAATTGTGGTCCTACTTTTTAATACTCAAATTAAAATAATTCTGTATACTGCAACACTTTTCAAAATTCTTTTAACTTCTAATTTATGTACAATCTGTCTAACTATGAAAAATAAAGTTATAATCTTTATTTCAAAAACATCAAATTGTAAACGAGGGATAAGTATAGTACCTATGTATCGACAAACTCTCAAATTATTAAGCTTTTCATTTTTTTTATTGGGGAATGAACATAAAGAAGAAGGGGGGACTAAATAATTGTTCCTTAACATATCAATATATCAATACTAGCTTTTACACGCGGCTTCGCTCGCGTTTTATTTTATTTTTTTATAAAAGGCTATTTTTGGTAATTTAAACTACCCTATGTTCTTTTCTAAAGTTCACTCTATTCGTGTACCAAATTTCATTACAATTGAGTCAGTAGTTTTGGCGTGAAAGCGTAACAAACAAATTTACATTAACATTTATAATATTAGTATAGATATAGATAACCTACCAAAAACGCATATAAAATCCATAAGATGTGCTCTATTAATTCGTACTTGGCCAATGCTTACTATGACTATGGGCGATTTACTTCTTATTGTAGAAAGAAACCTATACTCTACTCAACAGTAAGACAGTAATGGGTTGTGGTGATAAAAATATTAAAAATAAGCGCATCAGAGACAAGAGCAAATTTACAAAAAAAAAAACTATCAAAGGCGTTAAAAGCCCGGTGTCATATACAGCTCGCTACAAAGGCGTCGTTCCAAAATACTCTCACGCAAATCGAAACGCTGCGAAGAATCCACACCCGACAATAAACCGGGCAGGCTCTAATAAAGAAATTCCGGATCACAAACGGAGCCATGGAAATCTCTAAGTGTCCCGCGCGAAATCGTAAACGACCAACCGAGCTGAATACAAAACAGACCCGACCCACCCTGCCACCCTAACACCCCGCACCCCGCTCCCCGTCTTCTGCCCTTCTTCCTTAATGTGTAACAAAGACACCCCTCTTACGGTTCAATGTGTTTGTGTAGTTTTCCACCGCTGTGTGCATTTAGTTTCGTTCAATACGGACACGGCTTGTGTGTGTGCTCGAAATATTTCATATTAAATTTCAGGGCCTTTATCAATACGAAGTTGAGGTTATCTTGCTAATGATAGCGGGATGGTTTTGTTGTTCTAGAATATGCGGCGAATTATATTTTAGAAATTGTTGATGAATATCTAGTACCTAGAATAAGTAATCGAGATGATTCACTGGGATCATTAAACTAGTTTCTCTAAAATTACGCATACTATTCTGGATCTGGGTCTTTATGTACAAATGTTGAGTAGCTTGTTTATAGCTTTATAACTGTAATTCAATCATCATCATCCGTTACTTTCTCACTGCTGGGTCTCCTCTCGGAATTAAAAGAAATTTAATCCTTACTACGAAAAATCGGAGCTATCTGAAATTTGATCCTTGAACCAATATGTGAGGCTGGAATCTTAGGATTTTTGTGTTGTTTGGTTGAAAATATCTATTTTCTATTTCCTTAATATAAAAGCGTTAGTTTTGACATACGATAAACATATACAAAAATCATTAAACTGTAGGCGCTATATTGATCTATTCAACTTATATCCAATTTCGAATTACAAAGGAACCTTAAATAAATCAAAAAAAGTAGTTTTAAATCAGTTTTGCAAAACATTTTATTCAAAACCAAACCAATGTCAACATTCTTATTAGAATTTACACCAACATCCTGTTCACAAACATCTAATTCCCGCTAAAATAGTTCTAATTAGCTAATGAGTCCAATAAGTGTATCCGAACGAAGCACTTAATGGCGGTCGAGAACAAAATAGAAAAACTAAAAGGTCGTGGAAACACTTAGCGGTAAGTGTGGCAACTGGGAAAGTGGGCGGTTTTCCTTTTTTATTCACCTACTAGATTTATGTCCCGACTATCTATTTGGACATAAATTCACCTTTTAGTAATAAGAAGTGTTTGTGTATTTTTATTCGTCGCTTAAAGTGATTTTTGTGTTCTAAGAAGACTTTTGATTAAGTGATGTTTGGTTTAATTTTAATCAAAATCGATTTTAGTATACAGTACACTGTATTTGGATTTCATTTATTTGGATTTCATTTCAAGTATAAAAAGAAAAAAGATTATTTAATTGATTTAAATAGTAGGTAAGCTTGACACGGTTTAAATAAAATATTTTTATTATGGTCTAATCAATAAAAATCCGTTTAATAAAGAATGAATTAGGAATTGTATTTAATGCGCATGCCTATCCTCATAATATAATAAAGTACAATGGATTTTTTTCGTGAAAAATCGTGAAACATAAACGGCTAAGACGCTTTATTCATAAAATTACATTAATTTGTCAAGATGATCATGAAGCAAAAACCCACACAAAATATTTCCATATTAGTAGTCTCTATTAAAATATATTCAATCGGAAAGCAATAAAAAGATCGGGCAAAAAACAGAACCTCGAGAGCACTTAGCGGACGAAGTGAGAAGTGGACTTGGCAAAAAGGCAAAAACAATATTGGTTGCCATTTAGATTAGACGCCTTTTTATTTAATAAATTTATAGATCAAATATAAACAAGACAAGAGCTTAAATGTTTACTTCCTGATGTACGAACATGTTTCGTTCAAAATTACAATAGTAATTTTGTTAACGTGATTTCACTTTTTATTTTTGTCCAATTATGTATCATAAATTAAATAGAATTTGGATAAGCAATGTATAATAGAAAGGATTGTCCTATTTGTTTATTTTATATAACATCTAACATTGCGTATAACATCTAACATTCAAAGTTTATTTTTAAAGTCATTAAAAGTATGTCCGTCTTTCAACTTACTCTAACGCTAAATATTCTTCAAATCTTATTCCCACTTAGCGCCATTAGCGTCAGACGAAGTATAATATAATTAGCATAACTCGCCTGAAAACTGATTTCTTCCAGCGGACTGCTGCAATTTATACGTCTGGAACTCTAATTGGCTAGAAGAGAGGCGTCCGTGATAAAAATTTTAGTACGTTCATAATTTAGTTGAAAGAAATCCTCATTACAAAAGCAGTGGTGAAAAGTAAAAAAATCGGTTCAGTGGTATTGAAAAATGACTTCTTAATAAAATTCCCTCCCTGAATTTCTTACCGATAACTGCTTAAACTGAGTTAAAATATGTAAGGATAGATATAATAATGGCCCATTCTAAATTCAAGTATTTCGCTAACGAATTTCTTATACAAAAAGGTATCGGTATCACGAAAGAACGTTTGTTATTTTGTCCTCTAAATCAACTAATTCAGGGAAAACAATTTGTAAAAATATAAAGTTGAAAGAAAAAATACTTAGAATGAATAAACTTTTACATTTTTAAATGGCGCCTTATCATAATGCTGTGCATAGGTAACTTTTCACGATTCGAGCGCGAAGTAATACCCAAACGAACTACTAACTGAATTAATATTACTGTATTAGCAAGACTGTATTACTTTAAATTCTAGAAATAAAAGACGTCATCATCATCATAATGGACCATAAGATAAATGTTATATCTGTTTTGAGCTACGTGTATGTGCTCATTGTGCATATCCATGAAACTCAGGGCATACGAAATCCAAATGTTAGGTGCATTTACAAAACATTACTTAACAAAAAGCTCTTTCAAAAAATACATAACGATCTCCCTTCCAGTGCTATAAATAACTAGTGACAATGAAAGACGTTTCTTCAAGGAAGCCAGTCTACCCGTCATTAAGTATATATTTTTTTTGCTATTAGTATATCGCTATCAACAAAATTAAACTGATTAGGAGTTACACGGTTCATGTTGGAACCAGTCGAAGTTGAATACGTTTATTCAGTGTGAACAGCCAAAAATAATTTGTTTATATTCGCTTGTAGGTGGATGAATGAAAAATTAACATTGGCCCTTAAACATCATTAGCATAATGACGCCGGACGTCGGAAGAGACGGACATAAATCAGGCAACCCCCAGACCCTCGCGAAAAACGCAAAAATTATATACCTACTCTATGAAATATTTCTAATAAACAACCTATGAGGACACGGGAATATATCAAAAATTTAAATAAAATTGTATGCAGAAAAAATGTTTTCTAGAACCCTGTACAATAAATTTTAAAAATACAGAAAAAACCGTTTGGGATCGTATATTAGAGATTTTTTGAAAATTAGAGACGTGGGTGACAAATCTGTAAAAAATATTTAATGGGTGCTGATTTTAAAATTGGTTACTTTGGTTAAAAGGGCAGATCTCACATTTCTTTTAAGTATCACAGAAAGGCGTGCACACATTTTTGGCCAAATTAGACGTATCTATGAATTCTTGTATTTTTTAATAAGGTAAAATTATTTTTGAGCTACCTTCATCAACAAAGGTTCACTAATCGAAAATTAACCTTAATAGGGATCGGTAACCGTATTAGTGTTTAGCAGGTCATGGCTGCACAGATAATGCCTAAAATTCCCCCAAATTAAATCTCGACTTGTAAATAAAGTTTACGCAAAATCAAGCCTTAAAACAAGGCGTTACGAATGTACCTAAAGTAACGTATTGTAAAACCATATTGGTCAAAGAACCTATTTCGGACAGATCCGTTTAGTAATTTTCTTTACAACGCTCCGTTGGCGCGAAAAATTGTGTTTTTCAAAGGAAGATCGTTGCCTACTCTGTAAAAGATTGACCGAGATTCACAGCAGCTGTCAACAAACAATGAAAAACCTTTTTAAGTAACCTCAAGTTTGAAATAAAATCGAATTGATATTAATTCTACATTCTTATAAATAAAAACAATAATTTAGTTGGTATTTCCAAAAGATATTTAAAGATAATTATTAACTTGTTGTTCTAGTTTTCTATTAAAATAATTCTAGAAAAATAATCTAATCTTTTGCTTTTATATTTAGAAAAACAAGTTCTGTTACAATCATTTTAACTATTAACACTAACTACAAGCTATTAGTACGAGCAAATACCGACTGACATCTAGCGTCGAGTAGCACGAATCATTTTGCTTATATCTATTTGACACAAGATGGCGTAACAAAATAATGCTAGTTCCAAAAAAATCCGTGTCGCTACTATTGCCGTTACTATCGACATCTAGTGTTGAGTAGATTAAGAGAAATTGTAATTGATAGTACTTTATTAAAACACTTAAAATTTATATCTGAAAGTAAAAAATATAATTCCAAAAATAAGAAGATTATCAAGATCTTCTATAGAAATAAAAAGTATCCAAAATAAACATTATGTTACGTACCTACATTAGTCTTTTAACTTCTTACCAGAATGAGCACAATTTGAACAACAAGGAGAGAAATTAATTATATCCAAGAGTTACCGACTACTATATCCAACATACGAGTTAATTAGACATATTAAAACCATGCCGCAGCTTTAAAATATTATATTTATAAACCTATTCTGCTTCTATATAATCGATTTTGGATTTAAATAATTTCATTCAATTTTCAATCACAGTTTACGATTACAATGCATATTTAAATTTCAAATTAATTTATGTACCATAATAACTAGGCTCATTATACATCTTACGAGTGTTTTGAAACGTGTATAAATTCAATAGGGTATTGAATCTCGGACGGTCAGCTGCTGGACCGGTTCACTGTCCACCCCTGATCACACAAACGGGATGTAATTCGGAGTTGCTCACCTGAACCCACAGAAGTATCTCCTTATTTTATCGTTTATCTATATCGTATCAAATTTTGTAGCAGTTGATTAAACTAACATATGATAGTCATGAGAAAAATTGATGTTAGGTAACGAAAAATTAGTACCTATTGAATGTATACGTACCTATCCGCCAAATGAAAAAAAACGAAGGGTTTCTGTTTAAGTCAGCACTCTCTTGCATTAATAAAATACAACTAATTTCGTTGGACTTGGACTACTTCACTAGTCTGTCAAAACCAGGTGATTTTCTCTACCAAAATATATGGTATTCGTCTGATTTTAACAACTGGACCTATACCTTGGCATACTCATTGTCATTTTTTGTGTTATGTTACATTGTATTCATAATGAAAAGTGTTATTTTCTGTATTGCTTATTTGTTATTGCTCATAAATATGTCGTTAACTAGAACAAGTGTAAAGTGGCACAGACAAACCTTTAAATTAAATACCAAATTTTACGGTAACAGTTTTGAAGAGATAAAATAAGACATTTATATGATGCTGTCTGTTATTAGGTGTAAATAACAAATAAAATTAAGATTTCACAAACTTATAGATAAGGGATGGCCGTATTTTAATAGCATGTCTATAAACTCCATGTTTTGCCAATTATTTACGTTACAGCTTAACTCTATTTAAAAACTCATATTGTAACTGTAAACGAAAAATGTAAAACTCTCAAACAGAACAACATGAAAAGCGTGAAATGAAACGCCGTAGTGGAAAAAGGGCTTGTAAAAATATTTACAATGTTATATTTCTTTTACCTTGTTTTCCGAATCATATCAAACTAAACGTTAAACCGTTGACGCGTTTGTATGCGGTTAAATACCGACACTTACGCGGTTTTATGAAAGCGAAAACATCGACCGACGACCAAGGAAAGAATAAAAAGTGCGGGCTACAGTCGTGAACACAATTCTTAACTGTCTTTTTATTATTGGAGGATTTATTCATACTCCTTTTATTACTTGTTTCTATTTCTAATTTTAAGGTTTTAAAGTTTTGATGTTAATTTGTATGAACGTACCAAATTATCAACATTTAATATGAATAACATATGATTGTGTGATTAATTTTGTCTAAGTGTTTTTAAAACTGCGTAAATTTCGAAGGCATATGGTTGTATTTAAATATTAATAATTAAACAAATAATTGCATTTAGTTTTGACATTACTTTCGTTATTATTAGACTTGTTCTAAAGTTTGTAAAAGGTTAAGTTATTTATTCTTCAAGTATTGAATTCAATAATACACAAATCACTGTTTGTATTGTGTTCTTCTGTTCGTAATTTCGGTATGTTTTGTAGCTTTACTTTGTGCTGTACCACTAATTTTTATGTTTATACTTAATCAAAAATAAATAAGCATTTTAAATTTAAATACCCGTGTTTACCTTACCCTCTTGACCTTTATAAATTGAAACACTTACATTTTTCGATTTAACGGTCTATCGGACACTATGTTTATTATTAGGACATTATTCAAATTTATACATAAACAGATGAACAGACATGTGTTTTGTTGAATTATAATAAATTCAAATAATTAATTAATTATAAACAATGTATTAAATAATATAACTTATCATTTATAATTAAAAATTAAAACTTAATTTAAAAAACTTGAGTAGTAGTAAATATAACTTACTTTATAATTAGTTGTATTTAACCATGACAAGACCATGACTTATTATAATTTTATTATGCTTATTACAATAATTTTACTGCCGTTCAACTCAACGCAACTTTAAAATAATATG
>DWNR01001066.1:0-16340 GCA_018250455.1 Polygonus leo
AGTTTGCATCAAAATCCGTTTAGCCGTTTTTACGTGATGCGCGGTCAAATAAACAAACAAACAGATAAACAGACAAAAATTCTAAAAACTGTTGAAACGTGTTCTGTTATCGATTCCAAGTATCCCCAGCCAACTATTTTTTGAATATCTTCCTTGTACAGACTTTCGACTCTCTTTAGCTTTATTATATGTATAGATACACGTTTACACGTACTGGAAGTTAAATTTTCTTGACAATTATTTTAAGGTTTTATTTCAAAAGAGGCTTCCATGTTTTAAGCCGCAAAGTATTACCCTTTTCGGGCTATTGCATTCCTGAAATTTTGAAAAAAATATCGGTCTAGTGTAACTCAAATAATGCTCTTACCTATGAGGTATTTAACGATGTTTTTTTTAATTTAATTTACTTATTTCTACATTGTCTTAAATGCTTATACTAAAACTTGTTACATTATTTTTTAATTTTTGCATAATCGGTTAATATCTAGCGTCGGAGCTAATTATTTTGGCATTATTGGTAAATAAGGTTCATAAATACACACAAAAGTGGAGCGGCATTCTCCGAATGAACGGAAAATGCGACGAAATATGGACATTGTAATGGTTTTCCAACGTTAAGTATTTGAAGCACTGTCGTAAAAAGCGTTCATTGTGTAGATAACTTTTCAACAATGTAAACGATTATTGCCTATTTGGTTTGCTGCCAAAATTCCTTCAATTATAAAGGTCTATTCGCATACATCAGTTTAAACACACGTGCTACTGAACTAGTTCACAGTGTACACGTGGCGGTACGGCTACCACCATCTTTTTTGCTGCACATCAATTACTTTTAAGCTATTTTAGTTACGGTAGCACAGGTGTGGGTGCCGGTCTTCCTTATACTAGAGGGGACTATCTCAGTCCTCAGCAGTAGCAATGCATTATCGTGCTTAATCACCCAGAGTTGTCTGTGGCAGATATCTTAAAGGTGAATTAAACACCCCTATTCTGAGTCCGGATTTTTGTCTTTAAAGAGCTACTCGTGACCCAATCTAAATCAGTTTTAATTTGTTTTCAGATTTCCAATTTTTACAGGTACAGACTCAATCTTATTACAGGGCTCCATGTAGTTTTTCGTCACATTCACGTGCTTACATATGGGCCTTAAATAATACTATAATGGATATAAAATATAATAAAGAATAAGATATCATAAGGATAAAGATTGAAACAATGCGTCATGGCCATCGCATATAATCACATATAGTACTCGGAGCCGTGTGCACGGAGCTCAACACGCGTATGCCACATATCTGGAGCATGCCCACGAATTGACCACCGGACCACACCCAGCGCAATTCGGCCAAGGCTGCCAGACGGCTTTTGATTTCTTTCTCAAAACCCAATCGAGACCTTATTAAATTTCGTATGTGACATGTGAATCTAAAGGTTACGCAGGGGTCACGCGTTGTTCACCATGAGGGTCAATTATAAATAACTTTCTTGTAACTAACCAATATTTTGATAATATTACCCTTATATATACCTGTCTTTAATAATGTTAATCCTATTTCACGTAAATTTGTATACTTATTCTTTTAGCTTATTGGGGCGGACTTACTACCTCCTTTAAAAATCATGTCATCACCATCCTTAACACATTTTATTTATTGAAGAAAGAAAACATTTGAAACCGTCCATCCATTATGAAAACATGTCATTCAGATTACTAAAAGTTCTTCATATGTGATCTTCATCAATCCACAATTGGCCCGAATTTTGAAGTATGGCAGATTAGCTAGCGATTTCTTATAAATTTCATAAAAAATATTAAAAAATAATTTCTATAGTTTCTTTTGTTTAAGATTAGACAATGAGTTTTGATTTGCATTATAGATATCATATCGGTAGTAAGGTGCTACCTGTATGATTAGGTATATATTATGACCTTTGCCACGTAAAAGTACAATAATAGATTGACGATGCTATTGATATATTCTTTATTATGCAGGTCCTGAACACAAATAAATTTTCATCGCACTGGATGGAATATAGGTACTATTGTAATATGAAAACAAATTTCATCATAAAGTTATTGAACTTACCTTAACCAAATTACATTCGAAGTGCACACGTTATTAATAGATTTTTTATGACTTAATTATAATATTCGGAGATAGCCTTGTCGTACACATGTGTCAAAACCAGTTCGCAAAAGCAAAAATTCAGCCTTACGTGCCTGCAAGTGTCAATGAAGCCGTAACAATTTGCATACACGAAATAAAATTGCTGATTAACTGTTTAATTTAGATACTAAATTCGCTCGCGGATTCTCCCGTTAATATTTTTAAGTTTACACTAATCCCAGTTGTCGAGGAAATAAGATTCCCTGGGGATCTTTTCAACTATGGTGGATCAACAATTATTATATTATTCATGTCTGCGTAAAATTTGGAAGATATTTCATTTAATAAATGGTTAAGTCGTTGAAAGAGAACTCACAAATAAGCTAACCTTTTGCAACGATAGATACTTATATTAATTAGTAAGGAAGTAATAATTTTACTTAATAATCGCAGAGGTCATAGCAACACAAGGTAGGTACTACTTAATAGAACCTTATTTGCTTATGATTTTTATAAACACATGTATCGGCTTCTTGTATTTTGACGAACAAAACATAATGTAGTAGATGTGATAAAAAGCTGACTATGGACATTACGGACCTAACATATTAAAAACTAATTAAAATTAAAAAGCAAGACAATCGTGTAAGGAAATAAATTTCCGGAATAATAAAAATAAATATTTCACCTTTAATGTATGAAACATTGTAGGTATTCCAATAAAAAATCAAAAGTATCAATGTATCATTCAATGTCAAAAGTATCATTACTATTTCTCAAAAGCCATGTTAAGGAAGACAGATTTTAATCATCATAACAGATATACAAAAAGGAAAAAAAGTACATAATATTACAAAATAAACTAATTAAAAATCGTATTTTTTAAAATTAAATATTTTTCCTGCATGAACCAGCTGTGTGTCGACATGGGTGCGACCATCGGAAATGCACTAAATATTCCAGCCATCTCATTTATACTCATCAGAGCCAATTTTGGCACGAATAATTAAGGTGAATCGTCTGGTTTCATATCATGCTCTATCTCGTTTCGCCTTTAGGTGCGGTGATGTCACACCGGGTCAGACGAGGTATTTCGAATACTGCCGATCTACTTATAAATGTCTCCCGAGCCATACTGTGCTGGCGACCTTAACCTCTCCATCAATTGTATGTAACTGGTTAATTAGTAGTGTACGGCTGTAGCCCGGGGCGAAATACTTGTCACCATGTCCAAAATGCACACGTTAATTCATGTATAAAAAGTGGCGCAGGTCACTTCAAGTCATAGTCCACTATCGACAACCAAACCAGCAACAATGGCAGCTAAGGTAATAAAAATGTATAGTAAAAAAAATACAATATAAAATTTTCTGAAGTATGTAGCTGGCACAACATATCTGAAATGGATACATGAAAATCCTAATCCACCTCGAATTAGGATTTTAACCGATTCAAAATATTCTTTCACCGTCAACTTGTCTCCCTTTTTATTGTTTTATATTATAATGGTAGCGAACGAACCTGCAGTCCAGAACCTGATTGACATTAGTAGTAAGTGGTTCTCCAAAACCGAACCACATCAATTACTTCATGGGGAATATTGGGGACAAAGTAGTAGAACTACATGATTGGTACCAATTGATAAATAAGTTTATTACAAATATTTTTTATGTATTTTTTTCTTATTACAGTTCTTCGTCGTCCTTGCTTTGGCTGTGGCCGCTTCTGCCCTGCCGGTCGTCCCTGTAGCTAAGGTGGCGTACGCTGAGGCCGAAGCGCCCGCACACTACGAGTTCCAATACTCAGTGCACGATGAGCACACCGGGGACGTGAAGCAGCAGCACGAGGCTCGCGCCGGCGATGTCGTGCAGGGCTCCTACTCGCTCGTGCAGCCTGATGGCGTGCAGCGCATCGTGGACTACTCCGCCGACCATGAGCACGGTTTCAACGCCGTCGTTCGCTACGAGGGACACCCCACCGCCGCTCCCGCGCCCGTTGCCAAGGTCGCCTACGCCGCACCCGTAGCCAAGGTCGCCTACGCCGCTCCCGTCGCCAAGGTGGCCTACGCTCACGCTCCCGTCTATGCTCACGCGCCCGTCCCCTACGCTCACGCGCCCGTCGCCTACGCTCACGCGCCTGTCGCCTACGCTCACGCTCCCGTTGCGTACGCCGCTGCTGCTCCTCTCAACCAGGTTTCCTTCTCCTCCCCTGCTATCACTTACCACCACTAGAGCCTAGTATAGTTATAGTAAATTGTTGTATTTGTTCAAATGAATAGTTACTATTAAATATTATTTATTGAAGATAATATTGTTATATTATTTTGAATAACCCGTTTACCCTAACATATCGCAAAACGAAAATATCGCATCTTTACACAATATGCAAAAATGTTTAAGCATAGAGTCAAATCGCCCTATTCATAATCGACCGTCAAAATCAGTCACCATCGGTTTGTCTGTTTATTCGGAATATGTCTGTCTGTCTATTGTCATCGGAATGTCTATTCGGCTATCGCGATATACATCGCGTAAATCATTGCCGTACACGGAAAGCTGAAAATATATGTACCTACCTAATATCTATATTTGCAAATCATCCGTCTTGTGTGACGCTTTCCAACAGTTTTGCCTCCTATATGGCTTTACCTCCTATAAGGCAGTTAAGATAAAATATTATAAATAGGTAAACACATCTTATTTTGTGGCACTGCTAGTATCGATATTTTATTAAACATTTTCATTAATCCAAATATATCTGACACTTGTGCAATGGGATTACGAGTATCTACGTATATTAATTAGGGCTATGTTACTTTGCAAATTCATTTAATATGTCATCATCATCATTAATGACCCGTATTAATGAGCTGGATTCTCAGACTAAACAGTATTGAGGACTAACCTAGCCTAATCAATTACCAAGTGGTAGAATTTTTAAACACCCCTATAAGTTTTTTTTTCAATATATGTTTATGCTTTTTCATAACAAGCGAATCGCATGGTCTAATAAGAAACGGCATTACACCAAATTATTCTTGAACTTGCACTCATATAAATATAGTCATATTTCTAGTATCACGTACCGCTAACACAAATCGATAGCATCAGTATATGTTGTCAACTTTATATCAATGTCCAGCCGATAGCTGTGGGGAAATGCGCGGGCGGGAGGGGGTGGTGGACCGCACCTGAATTATTCATAGAGCCGCATAGTGATTTCATCTCATTGAATCGAGCTGGCGCAGCCGTGATTACGACATCGATACCTCCGACTGGATGTCGTGACAATACAGCTTGTCAACTAACACTGTCAAGAGCGCCAGTCACGCCCAAGAGCCTGAATTTCAACTATTTTTAGACTAAAGTGGTGAATAGGATCGTTGCAGCTATTCTAACGTACCTAACGATTTCGTACCATTAAATTGAGCTATCGCCAATACGTAAAAGATTCTTATTTTTGTAACCATTCCACGTTACTCTTCTCAAAATTAGTCTATTTACGTATGTATAGGCAATTTTGTATCTTCTATGACATAAATATTTACTAACATATTATGGAACGTTTATTTAAAAACAAGTTAACAAGAAAACTTATTTTCAAGTGTCTTCAAAATAGAATAACATAAGAATAATGTAGAGAAAAATATATATATATATATATATATATTGTCTATTAAGTTATAAGTATATTAAATTTATTATACCACATTGTTTGAACTATTTGGCAATCCACATAAACGTTATATATTAAATAAACAAAGCTGAGTTTCAATCGACGAACGCCGTTTATCTGTGAGCGAGCGCGCGCCAGGTAAAAATGACGGGAGATTGGTTTTTATCTGTGCCGCGCCGGCAAATTGAATGTAAAGTTGATTTCCCGGCGGGCCCGGCCGCATAATTCCCCACAAATTAAGCCGATACCGATTGACTTGCTACCAATGTAAATATTTTCGATAAATGCTCTCCATTATATCCGTATACTCTACACTTCGATTAAGAATTTCTTTACATAGCTATGCATGACGTCCGTATACTATTCAAATGTCTATAATCTTATAGCCTGATACATAAATTTAAGAACCTTGCATCTCATATAATTATAAAAAAAGGAAAAATAGGAAAGCAGCGGCAACATAGTGGCTCAGAACACGACATCACCTTTAATTTTTCAAAATTAGGTGCATGATTATTTATCACATTGCTTATAGATGACGAAAAACATTATGAAAATATTTTAAGCAGAGAATTGATAAAAATCTCAAAGGTGTGCCAAGGAGACCAATGCTCAAATGTGGGATAATGGGGTATGATGATGATTATGAATAAACTAAGTAGGTCGTTAGAAGTAAATATGAGAGTGAAATTAAATTCAGGGTATCTTATTTGACTTGTGGTTGATAATCATAGTTCGCAGTGAATCAGATAAATATCTAGATGAAATCAATTCATAAGAGCTTACGGATGAACAATTATGCCTACCTAGAGCCAGCCAGTCAGTGACCTAACTGTATTTTAGTGATGTCGACCTATTTATTTCTATTTATTATTTTTAAACGTTAATCTACCATACCAATACTGCCTAAAAATGTTTATATCGTTTAGAAATACCTATAATACATTTTCCGATAAACAATTCTGGGTCGCTTTGGTCTTGTAGAGTACATACCTACCTAATATTTTTTAATTACGAGAAATGCAAGCAGGTCAAAGACGCTAAAATGTAGTTAGGCCATTCTGGTTTCCCATGGTATATGTAAATTTCTTTATACCTAGTTATTAACACATTTTAAAATGTTATAGGCCATATACTATAGATAGTCTGAAGAATTCAGTTTGAAAGCAAAAATATATTCTTAAAAACTATAGGTACTTTTGACAATATAATTAAGCTTTGCCTGCATTTTTTTACATACACCCGTTTTAATTATCTCAAACTGGTAAGATTATTTTCCTATAGTTTCGATTTGCTTACCCGCTTTCATGTTCATCTTGTCATCAATTTTTAGGGTTCCGTACCCAAAGGGTGACCAAACTGGACTATTACTAAGACTCTGTCTGTCCGTCTGTTTGATAGCTAGATAGCTAGACAGTTGAAATTTTCACAGATGATTTAAGTGTTTCTGTTGTCGCTATGACAACAAATGCTAAAAACAGGATAAATATTTAAATGGAGCTCCCATTTAACATAATATTTTGAAGTTTTTTATAGATAATGTTACGGAACCCTTCGTGTCAGAGTCCGACTTGGCCGGTTTTATTAATGCATCTTACGACGCAAGCGAATGCAATGCAATGTTGATTGCCATATAAATGTTGCATGTAGCTTTTTGTCTACTCCTGTGCGTGTCGATCAGTCGTCAGGATAAACGTGTTTGTGGCGTATCAGAATGCACTTGTGGCATGCGCTCTTGTCGATTCGTTTTAACGTATGCAGAGGGCCTATTCTTGAAAATAGTTCCCATGGATCGGCATCGGAATTGCCAAGAAAAACGACGGTTCGTATTCTGGAATTCAAGGCTTTTTAAGTTAACAGCGGTATTGAAATGAACAAAATCAACATTGCCTGCAATGGTCACTCAATAACCGCTGCTCAATATGTTGGCGCTGGTGCTGAATTGAAGATTACGAAACGTCGTTATTCTTGACATTTCTGATTCTTATCAATTGGAATTACTATCAAGAATAAGGTTCCAGTATTAGGCTATTTCTCAGGCTTGCTTCGAAGACGCAAGATCAAAATAAAAACGCAAAGTCCACCTTTGCGTTTTTATTTTGATCTTGCGATCATAGCAATACGATACCTTATTTATAGATTGTATTATGATTGATTTTTTTGTGTTTTTATTTAGGTACATATTTTAGCATTACCTGCTAGAATTTTGCAGCAATATTTAGTATCAAGTGCCTGCAGGAACTCTATTTATAACATATCCAACCTAAAATCCTCATCAAGAGTAACGCAATTTTGATCACATTTAAACAATTCGGTAGATACCATTGACCTACAAACAAATTTTAAAGTAGATCGAATGAAGATGAAGAGAATGCAAACAAACGAATTAGGTACTGATTACCTACTACAACCATTGTTTTTTGTGGATACTAGACAGCGTGGACTTAGCTATTATTATAATTAACTTTTCATTTCGCAAAATCAGACTTTTAGCCGCGTTGGATATGTGTAAAGTTAGCAAACTGCTATTTCATAGATAGTTTTATTACAGTGAACATAATACCTACCTCTGTAATTAAGTACACACGTAATGTATTTCAGTATTTCTTTTACAACTTTATTAGCGGATTAGGTGACTGAATGAAACACGGTAAGTTAGGCGGGCATCTATAGTCGTAGCAATCCTCTTACGAAAAATTAATCAACGGCAGAGCGCCCCGCTTATAAAGGGCAGCTCTTACTTTGTGCACGAAATCGATACGACTAGACGGATAAGGGATACTTAGGTAGGGTTTAAACAAAGAACTTTGATATAAATTTGAATCAAAGTTACGTCATCAAAATTATTAGATAGCTATACTTACTATCAATACAGTTAACTATACTTACTATCAATATAATTAACACGTTGCATAATTTAAACCACTCCTTGGATTTTTATTAAATATCAAAATTATAGGTAGGTACTAAGTATGTACTTGTATTATGATCCCTCTCCAAAATACATTCACAAAGAATTCTCCCGTAAAGCTAGCAATGTTTTAGCAATTTCCTTATATGTCCTAACAAGCGTCCATAGGACGTCGATAACCATGTTCACTGACTACTCCATAAACCGGATAATCTACCATTTATCGTGATAATAGCTTGTTAGTTCAGATTAAGAATCATGAACAATATTATGCCTCGAAAGGTCTACTTGATAATATGCAGGATGTTTTTATATTCGAGAACAAAATGGTATCGTTAGTACAAGTTTCGTGGTTTAGAACATGTTTGAGACGCTCGACGTAGACTACTCTTTTTATATCGTATAAAGGTAACAAACGAGCATGCTGACGGTAAGTGGACACTGCCGCCCAGAAGCATAAGTAATCATCTCCGAGAACGATAGAATCGTACATACTTGAGGTTTAATATAGATAAGTTGCTAGCCATAAGGACTAAGATGTTCGCTTCGTGCATAAGTATAGCCGGCAACCACGCCACTCCAAACCGAAACACGAAAATTGCTTCACAGAAGATTATGAGGGTGGCGATAATAACTCCCCGGTTGAACTAAACGAGTTCTACCACCTGACAAACTACTTGGCCCAGAACTGAATTCGGATTTTTTCCAGAATTCATTTGTACCAATCCGAAGGAACCACAAGAGCTTTTACTTTTCTAAATTAGGAAGATCTAAATTTTTCATTAAGATTAATAGTTCATGATAATAAAACAATAAAATATTGATTTCAATTATGCTTTATTTTGACATGTATTGATATTTTACATCTATTAAATGCAATAAAATATTCTCAGTATTTCAAAACCGCACTACTATTTCTTATGAAAATGTTTGTTATAAAAAATCTTAAAGTACCAACTTCGAGGACAACTGACTTAGTTATTTCAGTGAAAGTAATTCTGTTTCTTGAATACCTCGTATCCACATACTAACCCTAATATTTCATGCAATCTATACAGCAATTTATTACATTTTTATCGAATGAAGGTAACAAACGAGCACGCAATCCACCTGCTGGTAAGTTGCCACTGCCGCCTATGGACATTAGTAATCATTCCCAAGTATGATTCAGTCGTACCTGAGGTTGACCACAGGCGCGTTGCTACCCCTAAGGACTAAGATGTTTGCCCCGTTCGTAAGTATTGCCGGCAACCTCTCCAAACCGAAATGCAATAAAATCTTCACGGAGGATTATGGTGGCATACATGGTTTTATGTTTTTAATATACTTACATAATAAATATTTAAAAATCCATCTCATTTTGAAAGAAAATCTGTGCCCAGCAGTAAGACAATCAATACTGGGAATATCATGGAATCAATAATGGGATATTATGAACAAATAGGTAATGTTGCACTTTTGAACTCGAAATGGTCGGTTATTACTGTATTTTAGTAAATATAGACTCTAATTTTGTCACTGTTACATTCAATATTTAGCTACACATTATTTAACACACCTATACACATTATTTTAATTTCAAATAGTGTTTAGAATATTTTTTTCATTGTCTCTCTAAGTAATTGTAATCCAGCTTTGTACAAACTTGGTCATAAATAAAGAAATCCCTTACATTTATAAATTAAATCAACTTAATAGTTAACTTAAGTACTAAATTACATAAGTATTACAATTCATATATATTCTTAGTAATTTACTTTGAGGGAATTCATGTTATACATTATAAAACCAAATCCCCAACACTGTTTACCGTTTGAACTGATATAACTTTACAAATATGTATCTCTAGGTTTGATTAGACTAAAGAGTAAAAGAATGCAGCCTGTATTCTTTTATTTGCATTCTTTTCCTTTTAAAAAGTCGTTGGTAGCGGTGTTCGTGTGAAAAACATCATGCATTTTGCAGAATTTTAGTCCAACACGTGAAAGCTATCAGTATAATATTCGCGAATACAAGATCTTTGGTATTTTATAAATATATTAAGGCAGAATTTACTATGTATTATAATGAAATACAATAAATATACAACTTAAAAAGTGTTATACAAAAAATTTAACATATATATATTTTATTTAATTAAGGTAATACCATAAATCAAGTATTTAATGTGAGATGCAGAGGTTTACATAGATCAAATAAATCTAAATATACTTAACACACATTACACTGCTTTTACGGGGTAAGGGGATGGACATTCATATATAACAATGCATTTATCCTTAGATACTGATACTAGGCGGTCACCTCGAACGTTGAACGCCACTTGACATACCTGAAATTCATAATTTCATATCTTACTCATTATTACCATACCTATAGGACTTCTTCTGGTGCATCTCTATATATTTTTATAGTGAAATGTCGCTCATGGACATGCTACCCAGCCGAACTGCTGTTGAATCATTCCTGAAGTTGAGATATCTATTGATATTCCTGAGAAGAATGTTCTCCTCGTGAGTAAATATAGCTGATAACAACGCCTCTCCAAACAAAAGCACAAGAATTGCTTCAAGGAGTATAACGAGGCTAACAGTGGCAGTGGCTATGGCGAGTGAATTACACCTGACTTCTTACCTCTATATATTCAATTATGTTTATATTTGAGTTTTATTTGTACACATTCGTTTGTATGTCTATAAAATCCACGATAACTTTGGTAAAATACACCCGTGTCCGTCATGTGGTGAGGACCTAATTTGGGATACAGTAGTTATTTAGTTAGGATTATACATACATCAGATTCGTGCTCCTTAAAGTTCTTCATGACTTGGAGTCCATCAGCCAGCGCAATCATGACCTCTCCGTCGGCGTTGGACAGCGCTACCCGGCGCCCATCAGGCGCGAAGGCCACGCCCAGGGCCCACGACGATTGGTGGAAGGAGTGGAGTAAGGTGCCTGCGACCCTGGTAATTAAATGTTTTCGAAGAGATTAAAATCAGATTTTCCACTGAGTACTTCGGTCAATCTCACTACCGTTTTCGAAGAGATTAAAATCAGATTTTCCACTGAGTACTTTGTTCAAGTTGTCAGAATCTCGCTACCGACGGTGTCAAAATGTGTATGATTATAATTGCTATACATATTATATAACAGATACTTAAAATGAAAATGATAAAAATAATGGAGTCCCCATAAAAGAAATCAAAATTATGGCACCGTGCTATCAATTGTCTAGTTCCGAGAATCACACACGAGAAAAGATATATGGCCAAAGAGATCAAAATATTTTGTTTAAAACTTACACATCATACACTTTGAAAGAACCATCAACTGAAGATGTCAGGAGAAGTTTGGAGGAAGGTGAAAAATCAATATTCTTGACAGACTCTCTGTGGTCCTTGAATGTGTGGACAAGCTTGCCATGAACAACATCCATCACACACACAGATCCACTTGTTGACCCGCTAGCTATATATCGGTCATTCGAACTCTGAAATCAAATAAGGAATTTAAGCAATGCAAATCAAAATTTGAATATTGTTAGAAATAAAAATAATGTTTAACAAAAAACTTTATTCACATTTTTTTATTGTATTAAGGCACCAAACAAGATTGTAATCCAACAGAGGGTAAGTGGTCATTGCTACCCATGAAATATAAAAATCGGTCCAGGTGTTTAGGAGGAGTTCAATGACTAACACATGGACACAAGAAATATATTTAATATCACAACCATATAAAATGCACAAAATACTTACCCAAGCAACATCAATGGCAAATCTTTCTTTAGTATCAATAATACTGACTACACTTCCTTTTACAACATTGTAAATTACGAGGTCCCCTGAGTGGCAACCAGTCACTATATGCATGCCATCCGGAGAGAAAGCTGCTCTCCAGACATTGGGAGCAGGGATTTTGTGGATACTCTGCCCAGTAACCATGTCCCAAATTATTATTTTAAAATCCATTGCAGTGGATACAAGAGCTAAAAAAATTAATTAAAATTAATTTTATTCCTTTTAAAGTACACTAGGATAAAAAAATTAAATTTGCTGTTTCCTATTAGACTACACTAACAGTATGCCATGTCTTAATTTAGCTGCCATATGTGGCAAAAAGAAGCTATGACTTTTGTGGCACAGTGGTCACTCTACTGGTCTGCCATGCAAAGGGTCCCCAGTTTGATTCACAGGCAGACAGAAACTTGAATGATGAATTTGGATTTCTGTTCTAGGTCTGTGTGTGCATACATCTTGTGTTTGTCGATAGCGCACACGAAACAGGGAATCCTATTGTGGGCCTATAAGTGTATAAGGTGTTAAGATGTTACGAACTTTTTTAAAAAAAGGAAAAAATTGTGCTAAATTATTTACATAAGAGATTATAGTATGTCTCCTTTCTTATGAAAGACCAGTGTCCGAATGGTATTCTTATCTGATGGGTTGAAGTATAAAAAAAGTTTATTGTTGAAAAAAGCACCTGGTTGTACAAATGTTAGGTTTATTTTATGTTAAATCACATTCTTTACAACACATTCACTCATGCTTTGCATTTGATTCTGAGGTAGAATGATTAATAGGATATAAATATTAATATTGATTGACAATTATTTTGCATTTCCATGAAACATGATAGTCAAATACAATTAGTGTTTAAATCATCATGGTACATCATTGTAACTTAAATCATCATTGTTAATCACAGAAATCATTGTAAAACAATCTTACTTTGTCCATCAGGACTAAATACCAGAGATGTGACGGCCAAAACATGTCCCTTGAGTACTTCTTTGAATTCCAGCTTGTTGTCCTCCCATATCCACACCTTGATGTTGCCCAGTGAGCCAGCTGTGGCAATAACATCTTTATGAGGAGCTCTGAAATTAAATAAAAAACATAAGTTTATAGTGGCCATATTAATGTAATTATTACGTCATATATGTACGTGAAGAAATGTACAAGCTTAGCAGTTCTGCAAAAGTTCTCGAAAATATATAATCAATCCATAGAATTAATTATGTATTATTCCTTATGTATTATAGCACAACTAAAATGTCTTTGGAACCTTATAATTAAGGTAATTAAGGTTATTTGCTAAGGATCCTGGCTAGACGTGAATTTGAATGGTTTTTTATTGTAAAAGGACAGCAAACGGGCATGCAGTCCACCTGATGGTAAGTAGACTAAGTAGTGGCTGCTACCCAGGGACCATGGGCCCATACCCTCTGATCTGTTGTCAAAGGGTATCCTAAGGCCACAGATGCATTGCAACCTCTGAGGACTAAGATCTCCTCCTTGTTCATAAGTATATACCCAGCAACCCTCTTCAAACCGCAATGCAAGAATAATTTAACAGAGGATTATAATTATGGGTAGATAACTTATCTGAAGGAGAAATTGGGATTTCTGGGCCGGCAATAATTTTGTGTGTCCAATTCACCCACGAAACAATCCTCGTATAGTGCTATGATTTAAGAAAGTGTTACTTTTTTTTATATTTATGAATTAAAAACTTACGATATGTTTTCAGAAAGATTGGTCCGAGTCCAGGCACAGCAGTATATTGAATCAGAATGCGCGCATTCCATTTTGTATAGTAATGAGCACTGGAAAAAGAAAACGGCTAAATAATAACATATGCTTTAATGATCATTAAATTAAATAAAAAAATATAGGAAGTTTATTAATTAATAAATTACCGAAGTAGTCGCCAACATTATTACTACTTAATTATTGTTAGTTTTGGTTTAAATATATTTGTTATATTTGTAATTTCTGTTTTTCCGATTCAATCGATCGATTTGTATTGTAGTCTTGATTTTTCATTTGACAATTGACATAAATAGTATAAATACTGTCAAAGTGTCAATGTCAATGCCATGTAATAACAATGATGGCTTTCCCTTCAGTGTTACCACTTCTAGCATAATGTCTAGTTTTATTAAATACTCATTCCATGGTTTAAGGAAATTCGTACGGGGGAAACTAGGTTTAACTGGCCCCTTTCAGTACTTAGATAATAGACCCTGGTATAACTGTTTATAATAAAAAATTGTTACAATACTCGTTTTGTAATATTATTTGCGCTTACTTCACTTTTTACCTGAGTTCATTTTTTAGAAGTAAAAAGTGTTTTCTACTTACTAGATTTGTACTAGACATACACAGCCGTACTATTATTAAGAACAAATGTTCTTAAATTTATCTGTATCGCATCTTTTAAAATTAGTTTAAAATCAAAATTCTATTACAAAAATTCATCCAATTAGATATGATGCAAAACGGGTAAATAAGAACGTTAAAAGAAAATTAAACAAGAATTTAATTATTAATTAAGGCGTTAATGGATTAAGATTTAGTGGATGGACTTTAATGGATTATGATATAGGGTTAATAAAGCCTATGTTACCTATGCAAGTCAAGCGATATATCGAGATTCAGTAATAAAAAATATGTTTTGATATACTGATGCCATATTATTATATTGAGTACTACTATTTAACACATTTATTATAAACAAAACACATATTTTAAATTAATGACATGAATTTCATCACATTAATAAATCTTTAAGATGCAAGGTAATAGAACTAATTTATTTCGACTGGGTAGATACCGCCACCCTCGTTATCCTTCGTGAAACGACTCTTGCGTTTCGGCTTTGTGTAGTTCGCGACTATGCCGGCACGAGGCGAACATCTCAGTCTCCAGAGATAGCTGTTGGCAACCTCAGGTACAATTCAATCGTACATGCGTGGACTGCGTGCTCGTTTGCTGTCTTTAATCGATAAAAAAGGGAAGAGAATGAAAAAGAGCCACCATTGAAAATGCTTATTGGATTACATAACATTATTTATTGTTTTTACAAGATCTTATAATGGACAATCGTAAATATTTAAGCTTTTATCTTCCGATACTGAGATAATTTTATTACTTTCTGCATTAAACTTCACACCCCAAACCTAAAACAAAAGTATTTTTTTACAAGAAAATAAGAGATAAACTGATACTCACACATCTTCACACCAAATCCCTTACGGGGTAGGCAGACAGTATCGAGTGCCAAATGGCACAGTTCTGGCATACTTGCCTAGCTTCTTTCACTTTTATAACTCTAAATGTGAGATAAACTGATAGATTATATAATTAACTAAAGCTTAATTAAGGTAAATTAGAGATGGTTCTATTATAATCTACTATCTTCTATTATTATCTATTACATTCTACTATAATCAATTTTAATTAAATCAAATACATATATCTGTTACACATTAAATGCCAATATGGACATACCTGGTCATTATGCTCTTTGAACACATGTTGGCATTGCATGCTTTCCAAATCCCATACGCGGACCGTCCTGTCTGCACTACTAGATACAAATCTTTTGCCGTCGGGAGAGAAGGACACCGATAGGACCCAGGAAGCGTGGCCTGATAGCGTTCCAGCCAAGTTTGCGTGAACCCTATTAAGTACAGTAACCCTTACACAATATTGTATAGTTAACATATACAGGGAGTCCCAAAATTCAACAATAATCCGAGAAAAAGAGCTGCCTGCCTGCTTATGTCTATCATGAAAAAATCAGCCAAGTCTTTGAAATGGTCTTTGAAATGTATATATCGACGGTTTCCGGGCTATTTG
>DWNR01001067.1:0-16339 GCA_018250455.1 Polygonus leo
CGACGAAAAAAAAAAATAACCTGTAAATATAAAGAGAAACTAACCAACTGAATGACAGCCAAGACTACGTTACAGAAACTAGAAAAAGAGAAATTATAACAGTGGTTCTTAGTTTCATTTATGACGTATACCGACTAAGGATATCGGATAAAAATGTAGTGTGAAAGCTTTTTAATGACGTATAAATAACTCTACTATTAATAGTTGATTGAATCCCAAGTCCCAACATATACACAAGCATTGGATATTGCCATCAACGCTAATTAGGTAGCTCTAATTCAATTAAGCACACATACCCAATTATCGTAATGTACTCTTGATTAGACCGACAATTACCTCGAAATTAAAACGACCGTGAAAAAATGAATGCCGCTAATGAATCGTTTGCATCAGATTTTGCATGATATTGCCAATATTAGTTTTTAACTCTACTACCATTAATATCAATTTATACTACATTTAATGGGAATTAAAAAACTTAATCGCTGATAATATGAAAATGATGAAACATTTACATTACTTGAATGTCATGATAATTAAATTAATTAACTATAATAGTATTGATTGAAAAGAAGTTTTTCTTTATTTTTTGGAAAACTAAGTCGTGTCGTGTGTCCGTGTGTCCTGTCCTTTAAGTACATAACAAACCTAAGGTAGTTCTACCCTAACTTTATACATAACAAGAGTTATAGACGAACATGCTTAATACTTTTATTCAAATTATCGATTACAAAGGTGTTCGGAGGCAATAAAAGAGGTCGAATATAGGTAAGTTAAATGCTATAGGAGCATGGATGTAATTACTTTGAGAACTAAGTCACGGATTAAACAAACATTACACAGGATTAGCCTCAGGAGAAAGTCGAATAAGATCAACAGATAATTATTTCTACTTTTCTATAAAGTACACATGATTATTTCCGAACCACCATTAAGAAAGTTCTGGAGGAATGTTGGAGTAACTGGTGATATGTGAATTTATATATATAAAAGGCAAAACTGATTAACTGACTGCCATATCAACGCACAGCCGGAAACTACTGTACCTAGAAACTTGAAATTTGACACAAGGGGTACCTTTCATGATGTAAGTATGCACTAAGAAAGGATTTTTCGAAATTCTACCTCCAAGGGTTTTCGACTTCTACGCGGACGAAGTCGCGAGCAAAAGCTAGTTGTTTGATAATTGTGATAAAATTTTATATTTACCTTATGAGGACTTGAATTGGCCATGACATGGATCCATAAGATTTTCAAATCAAATACATCAAAAAATATTTCTGGCTGTTAATAGTTTCAGCTGAAAACACTAAAATCTCCAAC
Source organism: Polygonus leo (assembly GCA_018250455.1). NCBI lineage: Eukaryota > Metazoa > Arthropoda > Insecta > Lepidoptera > Hesperiidae > Polygonus > Polygonus leo. The sequence continues at coordinate 1,324 of DWNR01001067.1, forward strand.
TACCTCCTACCAAAAAATCTGACGATTATTTATCATACAGAAGTAAAAATATATAAGTGTTTCTACAATAAAAAATAACATAAAAATGGGATTTTATTCCTTATATTTCGTAAATCTAATGAATGTCTCCGTAGAGTAAAAAGATTGTTTCTTTTCAGCAAACACTACGATGTGTCACCAATCCATATAAGGGGCAACTTTATATGGGTGTGGCAAATGCATGCGACCAAAATAACCTAAGGGATATTTCGTCAGGCAAATAATAATTTTCTTATATTCTGTCTCGTCATTAAATTATTTTTAAGATTTTTTTGTTTTGTTTTATATTTAAGAATTTTTTTGTTAATATGAAAGTTACACTGAGTTATTTTGTTCAGGTAGGGGACGTAGACCTAAACTTGTGACTCCCACCTACTACGAGGATGTTTGAGATAAATTCTCAGTGCTCTGTTGATGACTGAGTGCTCAACGGGCATTCCGCCCACGAAAACGCTAATTAATCATACAACTAATGACTAGATGGGTACGTTACCCCGTTTTTTCTCCATACCTGTCGCAAGTAAAGTATTCATTACAAACTCAGATTAGTCTGACAAACTCAATGAATACTGAACGAGGTAGAGACCGGACGCAGCCGAGCTTCAAGTGATTAAAACTGCACGAAGACAGTATAGTACAGTCACAGTACGTAGGATAGGTTTGTGGAATGTAATAAATTATGAATCTGGCATGTGCGGCGTGAGTCACGACCAGTAAACTTCTAAGCGGCAGCCGGTGATAACAGAATTGACCTGATTTATCGCAGCCTTGCACATTATGCACACTTTATTAACGCTATGCCAAACATTACAAAACGGCTATACGCAAAGCCTTATAAGAATTTGGCAAATATAATTAATATGCGAAATTTCGGAAACCGGAAAGAAATATAACAAGGAAATTATTCGCATCTCCTTTCTCTCATCTCGTTTAATATTACCGTCTAGCGTTAAAAGAAATAAACTCGTGGAGTTCAAGCGAGTTCGTGTTATTAAAATCTGACGGAAGTTTTGAACAGTTTATGCAGAGAGCAGCTGTACGTTTCAATTATTAAGATTTATCGTGGAAATGGAGTTGCCAGTTCCAGGACTACGAAATAGCTAACGTGTGATGGTGATGCTATAAATGGGTCAAACCTGGTTGTTTCCCTGGCATTACGCCAACAAACAAACATCAACAACGCTCCATTATCAAAGTAAACAGTGCCCATATTTTACGCGAAATACGAGTAGAGTTTGATAGATGTTTAGCAGGACCGCGGTCCTATAGCTACATACAATATCTAACATATAAAATACACAATACCTCTTCACCTTCACTCATTTTCGATGAATGACACCCACATTCCACAGATGCACAATTCACAAACGTTATCGCACACGCATTTGGCACCGACGCGATATAATCCGCATAATTCAAGCGACACTTCCACCGGCACTCTAATGCATTCGTGAAATCCTCACACCATTGACTAGCGCGGGAACATGTGAATCAAGGCCGGGTGAATAAAAATGTATTTCTGGACCAGTGTTATGGATTAAAAGCGGCTGCGCTTACGCCATCCGAGGCATTACATCACGGGCCGCGGAAAACCTTTCAGTTCCGTCGAAAATTGTGACTGAAATGATTTAGGCTGGTACGTATAAAACCTCGAGGAGGATCTTTTCGTAAGCAGTATTGTTCTGCAATCAGGACTATAAATAGGTCTTTTCTTGCACGAGAAGAAATATAGTGTGTTCGAAAACGACATCCCGCGCGCACTGATCGGGGGTCCGGTGATGATTCACATCAATTGCTCTCATTTGATTAAACGGGCGTAGGCATAATTCGTCAGATGTGTCTGGGCAAACGCAGCAGTAATAAGATAATGACACGCTTACAACATTTTGAATTCAGCCAGGAAAGGACACTGAACGACGTCGACGTCTCCACTTCCACTTGCCATTACTGCTTATCTTAACACAGTACTCAAGTCTCAACCCTGCGCTTGCTCATGTTTTATTTCGGTGATTCATAGGACATTTTACAATAAGGTACACTTTTTACGTTTTTATTGATTAAAAAAAATATTTAACGCATTAAATTTCATTACACTGGAAGATAGTTTAATTGTTCTGGATTTAAGGTTTAATCAGTATTATCATCGCCAGTGGTCGAAATTCGACTAACAATTTTAATTGTATGTGATAAATAGATTAATTGCTCGATTTTTGATTCTACTCGCACTAAAAAAACATCTATTTGACCCACTTTACTGATATTGTATATAAAAAATTACTTTTTCAGCCTTTTTTCTAAATAACTCCGTTCCGTTCATATAACTTTCTTTCATCTACTTAAACGATGCACCGAAAGTGTACGACAAGATTTATGATTGCGTATTAATATAGTTTTACCGTGTTAAAGTGATAAATTGTTATTATATATCATTTTCCGGTTTTCGCAGCTTATATTTTAATATTTTTGCGTCGTCGTTGGTATCTTTTCTAATATTTTCTATTACGTCAATCCTTTTAATATATTAAAATTATAACAGCATTGGTATAAAGCAAATATATTTATATTTTTTTATCTTAACCTAGCGATAAGGCAGACAGGCTACCTGATGGTAAGTAGTCACCGTCGCCTATGGACATTTGCAGCACCAGAGGGACCGGCAATGCCTCGCCGGCTTTGAAGTAGAGCTCTTTTCGCGCCTTTTTTGAAGAACCCCATATCATAGCGCATCGGGAATACCTCAGAAGGAAGCTCATTCCGCATCTTGCACGTACGAGGTAAAAATGAGCGTGCAAACCGAACTGTTGAAGACAGCAATAAATCCAGTTGATGTAGATAAACCCTCAACCTTCGGCGAGTGGTGTGATGGTGGTGTATTATAAATGAATTAGAAAGCAGCATTATATACTGATATATATACGTATTCGACGTTTTTTTCTAAATGAATATTTACTAATTGAAGAGAGCCAAAATATTACAAAGTTTAACATTAAACATGACAGGGTTGCTTTAAAAACGGAATACATTAAAGAGATACAATGCAAAAGTTGCTTTCATTATCTACCTATGAATATTTAACATTATGTTACGAGCAACAATTCATTATGTCACTGTTTCAAGATAATAACCACAAATGGGGTTCACTATAATTATCATAAGTGTTGACTACATTTGTTAGACTGGTTCAAAAAATATTTTCTATATGTCTTCGACAGTTGTACTTTTATTATATTAATTGAAGTGAAGTTAAATGTTGTTTATAAAACTCAACTTATAAAAAATATATTACGCTCAGTTATATTTTACAAAGTCTAACCAAAATAATGCAAACATTGCAGTATTGTTTGCATTTTTTTACGATTTATAGAGCGATATTTAAATAACGAAATTAAATGACAGATTTAAAAGTTATAAGACCTATTTTAATCCTCTGAAATTTTTAATATAGTGTGAAAAACGAATGCTATTTTTCCGACTACATAAGGCAAGGGTTAAGTGAACAGAACACAATCTATCACTTTTTATTACCTTGAATGTAGCAATATCCATTAAAACATATAAAGAAGAGACAAGATCAATCTAAGTGATGTAATAGTACAATGATGTCATTGCAAATTCTAGATTAACAAAGTTAGATACATGTAATATATTATCTTTTTCATTAAATTTTATATCACACGGACTGTGTTGGGTATGGCCATATAGGTATTTAAAAATTAACTGGTCAACTCTTTTATAAAACCAATAGATAGAGAATAAAAATTAGTATGAGCAAAGTTAGGTATGAGGCTTAGAAAAAATAAAACAATCAAAGTAGAGAAACAAAAGGCTTACTCCTTTGATCCCGATATGAATCTTATGGAAATTTCTATGATACATTTTTTATAAACCTACTATCTTATAAGCTTTAGATTATTATCAGTAAAATGTTCATATCATTATGAGTGGATCTTTTAACCTTAGTCCAAGTTATAATCTAATTATGTGTTATGTGAATCTAAGTGGATTTAAACATGACAGGTATATTGTAGAGATACTATTGTTTAGTTTGCTTTGTAAAAAGTATATTTATAATTATAAGAGTGATATCATTAGATAGTGCTATAATATGGTATTGTCTGTGGTACAATTTTCCTTGAAGTAATATGTCTAAAACATCACTTCCTTGTGTTATACATATTTATAAAAATACTAGCTGACCTGGCAGATATTGTCCTGCCACTAACTTTCAATTTCAATATTAAAATATTGGGGTCAATAATCGGAATAAAATATAGGTTATATTTTAAGTTGGGCTACATTTCGGAAATGACACAAGATTTTTTTATATAACATGTCTATGTTATACGAATTTACATGCTATACAGTGATTAATTTAATGATCTTACACACAGAAAGCTTATTTATAATTCCGCTTAAGTATAATTATATATTCTCTTGTCTCTGTATGGCAATTTTAGGAATGTCATCATTCAGAGTCATCATTTTTATATTCCTTATGTGTCATCATAAAAAAAACTACAACTTTAAATTAACAAAAGGATAAATTTTAATTGTTTGTTCTTATATACAGATAATAATGATTATGGGCTGTGTTCTGTCTTGAAATTTTTTGACTAAAAAAACTGAGGTCACAATATATAAATTATAAACTAAATGTTTAAAATAAAATATTTTACTAAATATCAAATTGCAACAATATTAAGGCAAGTCAAGTGGTAATAAAGTCTATGAGAAACATGTTTATTCAGAACAAGGCATATTACAAACTTTTTGGATATTATTTACTCACAAACTACCTTTTAATGTTACCTCATGAGTACAAATTACTTCCTCCTAATTAACATAGATGTTGATAGATGTGATGAACAGATTAAATACATGAATTTTATTTAATGATTTTGAAAATATGTATATTTCATAAAAGTCTTAGTTAAGTTATTATTTTAATTCCACAAAGTTTTCTAATAAATATAATTACTTTTGTGATAAGTGACTTGTTTATAATACAATTTGGGTGCCAATAAAGTAATTCACACAAAAACAAAAACTTCCCATATGTAATACTCATACTTTTCTTTAACGTTTTGTAAAAGACTTATTTATGTATCACTAACCTGTTTTGTTTCTCCTTCTAGTTCAATAATATGCAGTGTGAGGGAGCTTTCCATAGCAGCCGACTCGTTGAGGAGGGCATTTTCCTGTTCTATTCCACTTTGTGTCGTTACTTTTTGTGTTGTGTCAAGTTTCATTAAAGCCTGCAAGTGAAATGAAGAAGCTTGTAAAGTAGAACTAGCAATATTATTATTATATTGTTTTATGTAATTATTTGTTATCTTGTACGAAAACATATTAGAATGTGTATTCAAACTTTGTAGATAAAATGCAACAAATGATTAAGCATACTAAATAATTTTTACATATCCATTTTATATTATAATAAAATATTATTGACATTTTCAAGGAGGATAAATAATATACAATTAAGTTTCTTCTGTAAATAAAGGTTATAATAAAGAAAACATTAATTTCCACTTGTTACTTTTGAAAGTAGACCACCAGATGAATATAACATGTAAGAACATTTTGAAGTTACCGTTTTCGCACGTTAATGTATCCATTAAGGCATGAAAAGTGAAAATATTATGTGGTATGTAGGCCAGCTAACCTCTTGTGTGATCTCCAATTCGTGTTTTGTGTTCTCGTACAGGCTCTCGAGTTCGTCGCATCTTTGCTGCAACGCACTCTTCTCTTCTAGAAGCACGAGACCCAGCTGTGCTGACTGGATCTTCTCGCTGCTAGCTTGGTCGAGCTCTCGGCTTAGCCTCTCGATTTCCACCTTTAACTCCACGATCGAAACATCGCTATGAGCCGTGGCTGCCATCGTGTGACAGTTAGACGGCGTTACTACTAAATCTTCATAAACAAAGTAAATAATTTCAGAAAAACAACGATAAAACGTGTAAATCAATGTTTCTACATTCTCTCAACAAAAGTATAACGTCTTGACAGTTCGCTCGCGACGACGGAGTCGACGGATGAATACGACGATGCCACCACTTTTTTTGTGACTTTGATTTGACCAGGATGAAAGTCTTTTGAGCAAACTTTTGACAGTTTTTTTTCTATATTTATATTACTAATCTATTTGCACCTATCGAGATACTTGCACCTATCGAGATATACAATAATGAAGAATTTTCATATTATGCCTTTATTGCTCAAAAAATCAAACAGTATTTGGAAACTGACACAGTGGCAGTGTCATGTCATGACTTTAATGCCATTTTATACAAAAAACAAAAAAAAAAAACCCTAAATGATTATTCATAAAAACTAGAATTTATAGTGTGTACACGCCCTATTTGTGACATAGACAATTAAAGATGTGTTAAATATTTTTAAAGCTAATGGCCATGCGCAAAACACGCGCAGCCACATATAAGAAAAAAAGGGGTTTAAATGTTCCGGCGGGAAAAAAATGTATAATGAAAAGGTTTTTCTAGTAATCTGGTAATTTTCTAGTAATGATTCACTGTAAGTACATTATTAAATAAAGGATAAAATTGGAAAAAAACAGCACACGATCTAACAAAAACGACTTTTCTTAAGTTTAAATCGGTATAGCTCTAATACTTATATTTTAATTGTATATTTTGCTTGTCTATATGGCATAATGGCTTAAATAAGTAGTAGATTACTACTGTTTCATAATATTAGGAATATGAAAAGAGAAAGCCGGCGATGCATTGGCGGTCCCTGCAAATGTCCATAGGCAATGGTGACTACTTACCGTCAGGTAGCCCCTCTGCCTTATCGCTAGGTATAGGTATATAAAAAAAACACCAATTATTGTAAAATTTATTTTATTAACATCAATTCAATTGACTAAAATTACAAAATTTTGATACAAAAATGTCAATAAGTAACAATGTACAGCACATCCTCCAGTAAACCAACTTCACTTACTTCTTATTAGTTTAGTTACAAAATGTTGTACAAGTAATCAGTATTAAAGTTCTATTTATGTTACAATTTAAAACCGATAGTTAAAAAAGAGGGCTGAATGTTTTTTTTCTAAAATATTCACTTGTTTGTTCTTGATGTATTATTGAAATACATAAATACCAGATTTTTATTATTAAACTTATCCTTTTACTTCGTTACATGAAGGTAATAAATTAATTTCGGATAAAATTGGATGTTAGGTTGTTATTGTTAGGTTATTACTAAAAGATAGGAAACGGTTTCAAAAATGAAACACTAAATACGTTCTGGACCCTATCTGCTCAAGTCTACTTCATCTCTCTAAAGTAATTATTTCAAAATAAAGATATGTCACTAACGCAATATGAACGCGTGTGAATTGGGAGCATATTTAAATCGTTATATAGTTAACAGAATTTAAAAATAAATAACAATAACGTTTTATATATCTTGATATTATTAAATTATTAAATACATAACAAATCAATGTATAATAGCATTGTTAAGTAAAGCAATCATTGCAAGAATTTTTTATATGTTTTTATGTGAAATATATAGTTATTGCAAACTTAAAACCTGCCATGGAACATTTTGGTCAAATTACGTTTTTTATTCTGTCAATTACATCTTTTAACAAACCATCGTCATCATGTCCTGTTCAAATTTATTGATATCGAGTCATCTATGCCTCGAAACGATTATATTTTTTGTGATAAATTACATGAACACATTTATATAAAACTTACGAACAGGGTTTTTTTTTCCATTTTTCTCAAAAAATAACTGTAGATTAAGTTTGCAACAATATAATAAACAGGACACGTCAAACCAATATTTATTATGTTACGGAAGAGGATAGCTTGAACGGTCCAAACATTTGTGAACTATTTATGTCTAAAATGCTTATGTATATTAGCACCTGCTTTCAAACTTTACAAAAGTGGCTCGAGTTAGTTGGTTACATTTAATGATACTCACAACTCTAATTGACGACGCTATTGTTCTAATTTCGACTTACGAAACTACACCGTACCAATATTATTGCTATAAGTATTGTAAAGACAATTTCGGAATGTAATTTTCAGAGACCGCTGTAGCCAATGGGCATATCCCTATACTATAATATTTTTTATACAATCATAAGAATTACACACTAATTTACACAAACATGCACCTTCAAGATTTGTGAAATTAATATTACTAGTCTAAAGTAAATAAACAAATATATTACCTGCTCAGAATTTATTTTAGCTGCAAAACATTTTTTTTTTCTTATTTTGTATTTAAAACCCATGTAACAATTAATTACATTCAAAGGAGCACTATTGTAATAAGACAATAGTATTATCTTATTAATACTATTGTCTTATAATAGGACTATATCAATAGGATTTTCTTCTTTCTTGCAAGCTTGTATGAATATTTTTTTCATTATGAATCCATTTTGTAACTTTTACAATACCTAGTTTACAACAAATAATTTCATTCTTACAGTTAAAAGTGCAACCGATCTTAATGATTTAAAAGAAGAGTTACTATTGATTTCAATTTGATCTTAATTTATTTAGTAAATTCAAATTTCTCATGCTCATTCATTTGTAATAGATTAAAACTTAAAAGAATTCGTTGCATTCTAACCACTGCACTAAGAAATTAGTATTGAGATTTATACACTCTTATTTACAGAACATTAAATAAGGATGCGAGAGCAAAAACGCTGATGCGTTGACCTTTTTAAGTGGCAGTTGGGAATTCTCTATGGGAAATATATTTAAATTGGATTCTAAATTTGACCTACCTCAATTTCAGCATCTGCAATGCTGTAAAATTTAAAATAAAGTACAATCTCTGCAAATAAATTGAGTTCAAAGTCTAATTGGTGTGTAAAGGCCATTTTTGCCTCTCGCGTATTGAAATACTCTATTAATATAACTATTAATATACTACGCTAATATTAATAACAGAAAACAACTTATGATTAAATACAAATACATAATAGTATTAAACAGGATTATGGTCACATCAGAATTAATATAAATATTATTTTGTACTAAATTATTCTTTCAATGAATAAATAAATAATGATTTAATAATATTAAAATGTAAATTTTCTTTTTTTTACAAATTGGCACCGAGATGGCGGGAAAATAAAGGGCGGCCTAAAATCCTCCTTGTTATAGGATAAGGCTTTTTCTAGGACTTCGTTTCATATTTACACTGCAGTTTAAATTGTGTTTTACTAGCTCAAATTCTGACTGACTTATATTAGTCGTTAACTAACGACGTCGAGTGTAGTAGAAAATTATTAAAATTGAACTTTCGCATAAATATCATCATGTTAAAAATATATTTAATGTTGATTTGCGAAATGCCTTATTAGCTTACTTAGCAATCATTTATTATTGTTATAGTATATAGTTCATTCATATTTTTGAACGTAACGTAATTTTTTAACAAAATTATTTAATGATGATAATAATATGCTTTTTCAGTCGACAACCAAAAATATGTAAAGAAAACTCGTGTGAATATTGAACGTGTGTCTCCAATAGTATGAAATAGTGAGATGGTTGTGTATTTTTTTTATTCTTACTTATCATTCATAATACATAAATTCTAAATCCAGAACAGTAACACATGATTGAGATTATAAGTTGAGCAAAACAAAAATATCTATTATATCTAATATAAAACAAATGAGCAAAATCATGAAATGATATCTTTATAAAAATCTCGTGTCACGATGTATGTTCGGAATAAAATTCGAAACTTCAAAATTTTGTACATTTGTGTAACTTGGTCCAACTTGAGAGATAGGATGGTTTAAATCTCGATTCAGACCTTATTTTTTATTGCAATTTTAAAATTACTAGCAGAGTAACATCTGCCGTTTTCGCTACTTAATATATAAAAAATGTATTATTGCTATATTCAGATTTGCAGCAATAGCATTTCATGAAATGAACAACATATAAATGTATTTAAAGTAATAACATGATAGAAAAATGATTATTTGTATGAATAATGATACAATTGTTTTGTGAATCAAGACACTATTATTTGAAATTTCGAGTAAATAAATAATATTACTTAAATCAATTCAATAATAAATAATAATTTAATATAATTCTAGAATACTTTTACTATCTACATTCCCTAAGTACATAAATTATACTTCGAAATTTGCGTATTTGATGCTTACGCGCAGTTGATGCATATTATTTATTTTAAAACTTTAGACAGGCAAGTTTATAAAATAAATAAAAAACAAACATATTTCAGTACACACCCAACCAACATAGAGTAATATCCACACGTTTAAATATTTATTGAATATATAAATACCAATTCAATAGATTATTATTATTTTATACTAAACATTCGTCCTAATATCGTCTGGGAAGACACAATTTCAATTCACTAAATATATTCACCATAACAGTGGTTAACTATTTTTTTTTCACACATTAGGAATACACATCAATTTTATTATATTATGCTATTTAAGTACTAAAGTTTAATTACATTCATATAGAGGGGTGCAAAACGATAAAAAAGGTATTTTAATCAATTAAGGCATGGCATTTCATCAAATTCTGTCACAACCAATTTAAAATGGGAATGTTTTAAAACTACACCAATATATTTAAACTTCAAACAAAACACATATGCGAGTGATGTAAGTTGAGTAAACTGCACCCAAAATGAAATATTTGATATATAAGTGATAGAGACTAGAGTGATTAATGTTACAACAATATAGTGGGAATTATTTATACAGTGTGGAAATAAAAATGCTCATTTATACTTCAGCACCGTTTAGTAACAATATTAAACTATTATTATAAAAAGATTTTTTTATAATATAAAACTTGCTAAATTTGTAGGTATCACAAGTAGAAGTTTGTATATAATGTATGGATTCGACAAAAAAAGTTTAATTTTTAAGCTTGTGTCCTTTTCTTCAATTTATATATAGGTGGACTAAGTAAACACGCTGTTTGCATTGTATTGAGTTCCGAAAACGTAACAAAAGGATTTCGAATTCATCATGTATGTATTAGTAGCCATTGACCAGTTTCTCTAATACGCCTTGACTTAGTTTAGCAGCTTGATATAACAATTTACTGATATATTAGAAAAGTTTAAAGTCAATATGATAATGAAATTAAGAGGTTGGAAAAGACTTTAAAGATTTAAATAATGTTAAATAAAAGAAAGAATAATAATATGTGTATAATTGTGGATTCATTAAAAATGAAGATAGTATACGCGAATTAATAATATCAAAATGATATAGAAAAAATGTTAAGACTATATTTTATTTTACTTAACAGATTAAATTTACAACAACGCTTACATACGAAGTCAAGAAACCGGACGCATTACGTTGTGACCGTATGCCAAGACCACGCACACCCTGCCTTCTTTTTTTTTTTATAAAACGATATTTGCAATTACACGACGCAAAAGATATACCCTGGTAAGTTATTAAAAAGGAGACATTTTTCAAGTTGACCTGATGGTACTAATTTGGTCATAGCATTAAATATATAAAACAACATGTAACATTAATGTAATGCAATTTGAAAGGCAGCACATACGTGAGATCTATTTTTGAGTGCAAACATAACGCAGCAGTTATGTACTAGTCAAACAACTGAATACATTTATTCTATACAACATATTCATAATGTTGGTGTAAATAACGCAGTTAAATTTTAAGTTTAATCGAGATGTCTAGTATAAAAGTACACGTGTGAATTACATTTTAGTAGTACAAAAATGTCCCGAAACTTCTTTCATGCAGTTGTCGAATAAAATATGAAAATTATCTACATGATGGCACAGTTCGACGACGGCTCTTCTCCCGCGGGGGCGGGCGGTCGCGGTGGAGTTGACACCGTACTGGGGATTACTTCTGGCAGCGTACTCGGGGAGTCCTTTCTTACCGACTGCTTCGACATGTCCTGAGCTTTCTGTGGCGGTGGGAACTTGGGTTCCTGCGCCGCTTGTAACTTCTCTTGGTTCAACCAGCCTGTGCTGGGGCTTCGTACTCGAGGTTTCACCATGGACGCGCGCCGTTCTCTTGCGTTGATGATGGAAGTCAGGAACGGGATTTGGTTGCTAATAGCCATCATAAAAGGCTTGTAGCCAAGGCTGTAAATTTTTTTTGACATTTTTAGTTCTAGAAGTACTACGTAAGTAGGTATTTTAAGTTCTAGAAGACCGTGTAAAAGTTCTAGACTGTATAAGCAAATGTCAAATTTGTAGGACACTCAAAATGTTTTGAGTACGTATCTATACAACTTAAATGCGTTCGAAGTAATGTTTAATGCACATTTTCGACTCTGCTACAGGTATTTCCACTAATAATTACAAACTATAAAAGATGTGCGTGTATAACTTTTGTATTATTATGTTTTGAGCTACTATGAGTACGTGTGAGTGCGTTTGGTATGTATACTAGGAAGTGCCTGTGCATGTGAATGTGTGTGCGTGCGTGCATGTGTGTGTATGTGGGTTCGTGTACTGGCGTGCTCGAGTATGTATATGTATAAGTGTATGCTCGTGTGTATACTTGTGTGCGTGCTTGTGTTTCTGTGCGTATATGTGCGTGTTGGTGAGTACTGACCACTCGGCGTCGGTCCAGGCGCGCAGGTCCTGCAGCGCGCGGCGCAGGCGGCGCGCGGCGGGCAGCGTGACGTCGGGCGCGCGCGCCGCGTTCGCGCACCGCAGCACCGCTAGCGCGTCGCGCAGCGCCACCGCCACCACGAGCGCCCACTCCACGCAGCTCGCTTCCGTCATCAGCTGGAGGTAGTATCTGGAAATGGTGACGGTAACAAATGTTGTTCAATTTATTGCGGTAACAAATGTTGCTCAATATCATCACTTCAATAACACTGGATCCGATGCTACATCAACAATTGCAATATAAGTTGTTAAAACTATTGATTTTAAAAAATGACATTTAATGTTCGGCTAGATATACCTAGATTGGAAATGCATGTCAACTTTAGGTAACTGAGACAGAACTGATTCTGATGAAAGAATTGCGCCACAAGTTTCGTGGTTGCGGCAGCATGCCCGTACTCCCGACGCTAAGCAGACGTGTGCGAATAAATGTCATTTGGACTTGAATGTATCGTGTTATTCGAGGCATACTCAACACGCACTCCACTATACCAACCCCTACCAAATACGACAAATCTCTAAAACAACATTTTTTTACTATAGATCAAATAAAAATGTTTTGTATTTACTTTACATAGACAGTGATTTGCGATTGACTTAAATAGCACATCGATACATCCAATATTACACTCGATGCTAACTTACTAAGTTAAGAATTCCTGTATTTACAACATTGGATTTTGGTAAAATTCGTGTTTAATTCTTGTATCGACAACATGTGCCGAACAATGAGAGGTCGGTCAGCTCTTGCTTTTGCACCAAACACCGACAAGTAAAACTCACCTAAGCTGCACGTGCGCGGTGTGGTCGCCGCGCTCGGCCTGGTGGTGGTGCAGGCGCTCCATGAGCGCGGCGTAGCGCCGCTCCTCGCCCGCCGCCTCGCCCCACGCCGCCGCGCCGCCCTCCGCCACGCTGCACTCGCCCACCGAGCTGCACATAGCAGACACGAATACAACTTTATTCTCTTTCAGGCACATTACACAACATTATGGATGATCAACTTACCAAAAATGCCGGCACGTATGAATGGTTTACAAACGCTTGGCGTAAACTTGTTTTACACGTTTCATAAAACCGACATTCAATAACTTCACCCACTATTACTTCATCCTATCCGCGTATTTAAATTTATGATTATTTTCCGGGGTCGGACAGGCTTGTGAATGCAGCATTCGGTTTATATTTACATTTACCTATGAAAATATCACTGCAATTTGTAACTCGAGTGTCAGTGGTATCGAAATACTTTTAATGCCATATTAGAGAGAAGATCCACGCCTAGCACTCAGACAGTAAAAGATTGATTACAATGATAACAGACGTTAATGTCATGCCCACAATCAATTGCATATGTTTTATACTAGCTGTGCCCGCTCCGCCGATTTTCCACATATTTATAATATCCACTAATATTAAATATAGGAGGATACTTTTAGACCTCATAAGTGGCCGTGTAGCAGATATCTTTTCAAAGGCAGGATAACGTATGATTGGGCCCAGTAAACAATAACATCAATGTCACCCAGAGGTTTTCGGGTTCGATTGCCGGCCAGACAGACTTATCTCTATTCTGAATCTGAGTGTGTGCACTCATTTTAGTATGTTCATACAAGCAATCCTAGTGTGAAGGTATAAATACAATTTCTCTTGACAACACAGAGATTTGATTTTTAGGCCCCAATAGAGCTATGCCTTAGCGCGTTCACGCTTAAGGCATGCAATATAAAACATATTATTATTCTTAATGAGATGTACCTGGCGGGCGCGGGCGAGGAGGGCGAGGCGGGCGGCAGCGGCTGCGCGCGCAGCGACAGGCTCACGTACCCGCTGTCGCCGCACAGGCTCTCCGCCTCGCCGCCGCACGAGTAGCCGCTCGCTGCACACATCATAGCTTGTACACGTACACGTTGGTAACCTAATTCTTTGTTTAATCCTATCATGTATATGAGAGAACTTGAAATCTTACTATCGGCCAAATTATAGAGATATATTTAGTAGTTTGACAAGTAAGACTGTTCCATTTCAACTCGAATGCAAATGTCTTCTATAGGTTACATATAGAAGACATTTGCATTCGAGTTGGAATGCTATTGGAAAAAAAATCTAGTCATTATGCATGTTGATCTAATTTTAATAATTAATACCTAATTTAGCAATTATTACCAAGTTATTCATGTATGTCAAAATTTATAAAATTAATCAAAATTTAAATTGCTTAACTAATATACAGGGTGTTACGGAAAGGGTATATCAACCCGAAAGGTACCCATTGTGACAAGGAAGAGAAGTTCTCTCCAAG